>VFFE01007142.1:938758-1092316 GCA_008921705.1 Burhinus oedicnemus | reverse complement strand
GTTCCCCCCCCCCCCCCCCCGTTTTCATAGAATCATAGAATGATTTGGGTTGGAAGGGACCTGTAAAGGTCATCTAGTCCAACCTCCCCTGCAGTGAGCAGGGACATCTTCAACTGGATCAGGTTGCTCAGAGCCCCCTCCAACTTGACCTGGAATGTTTCCAGGGATGGGGCTTCTACCACCTCTGTGGGCAACCTGTGCCAATGTTTCACCACCCTCATTGTAAAAAATTTCTTTCTTATATCTAGTCTATATCTGCCCTCTTTTAGTTTAAAACCATTACCCCTTGTCCTATTGCAACAGGCCCTGCTAAAGTTTGTCCCCATCTTTCCTGTAGGCTCCCTTTAAGTACTGGAAGACTGCTATAAGGTCTTCCCAGAGCCTTCTCTTCTCCAGGCTGCAGAGCCCCAACTCTCTCAGCCTGTCCTCACAGGAGAGGTGCTCCAGCCCTCTGATCATTTTTGTGGCCCTCCTCTGGACCTGCTCTAACAGGTCCATGTTCTTATGTTGGGGGCCCCGGAGCTGGACGCAGTACGCCAGGTGGGGTCTCACCAGGGTAGAGTACAGGAGCAGAATCATCTCCGTCAACCTGCTGGTCATGCTTCTTTTGATGCAGCCCAGGATATGGTTGGTCTTCTGGTTTTGGTACGTCAGACTTGAACAGCAAACATCCTTTAATCTTCATGGCTTGGTTTCATGTCAGTCATGTGGGCACTTCTTGATCTAGCAGGAGTTAGGGAATAAATAAATTGAGCATGCTAATACTGTAAAGATAAGTTTCACGAACTTCTTTTGTTTCAGACTTTCTGACACTCAGTTGATCCCAAGTCAGGATAATTATTCCAGCTCTGTAGGCAGAGTTTGGAATAGATGCAAGAGAAGCTCTGGGAGGCTGTGTTCTTTCTCCTGTCTAAAAAAGCACGGAGGATGGGCTTGCTAACTGCTTGCATTAACTAATTGCATTCCTCTTCTACCCCCTTGCTTTCCAGCATCAGATGTGTTGAAGGGGCAGGTATAAGTGGGCCAAAATTTATTTTGGTTTTGTAATATCAGCAATTCTTACATGAAAATTGCTCCTTCCAGCCCTGCCAGTCAGGAAAGTAATACCAGTAAACCAGAAAGCGTGCAGCAGTTGGACTGAACTGGAGGAAATAAAAATGCAACTTCTTAGAAACGTGTCAAAAGATTTATTCTAGAGGGTAAGTAAATGTGTATACCACTGTTATATTCACCTGTTTGATAGCACTATGAGGTGCCTTATGAGGAATCTAACTTTTTTTGACATTTAAAGTTATTTTTTTCCACTGATGCCTGTATATAGTATCTGTCTCTGTAATAAACTGATGAAGCCATTTCTAGTTGCAATCTAGGTAAATAAGACCAAACTTAAATTCACTGGCTATAGGCTTTGATAGCAGAGAACCATGATTGTTAACTGAAAGCATTTGGGAGATTTTAAATATGGAGCTATTTTAAGATTATTTGGGCATGTTTCACTTGAAATATTTCAAAAGCTCTTTAGTTTTTTTCTTGTCAGATTAGGATGGTCCACCTTGAAGCTAAATCTGGGATGTTAGAAGTTGTTATCCATATTTGGATGGGTAGAATTTAATGCGTGAGCCTAGCCTAGTAAAACTAGAGAGCAAAACCATTTCATGCGAAGAGGTTGTTAGTAAGAAATTAGAGTGCTCGTACAGCTTTACAAAGAGGAGTAAATTAGGGTGTTTGTATGGCTTTACAAAGAATAAACTAGACTTGCCTCCTGCAGGTGAATTAGCCTACCATGATGGTAAAAATGTACTGGGAAAAAGTAAAAAGAAAACAAAAGTTGAAATATAGATGATAGTTTTGCTCTGCCAAAGATACGGGAAGAGTGGAAACGTGACGGTTTTTAGCATGTTTCCTGGAGAAAGGTGATTGAGTAGATGCAGCTGGGTATAACCCTTAGGCAAAATTAGACTGTAGCTGTTAGTGCTACTTAGCCGTTTGGGGAGAGAGAGAAAGACTGTCTTCTACCAGTTTAAGTACATACCAAATGAAAAGTGGGGTAAGTACAGCGTGGAGCATCAGCCGTCTCAATTTCACCATCAGATGAGCGAGATGACTGCTGGCTATTTAAGTGTGTACATCTAAGTATGGTTTAGACAGGGCACCACAAATGCATCAAGAAGTCTGATGTGGAGATGCGACAGAGAAGGGTTACGGCTGGTCCTGGGCATGACAGAAGCTGCTTAATTTGGAACCACAAGACCATCAAACGTTGCAGTGTGCGAGGGGTAAATATAGCTCCCGGTTTGGGAGGTGTCAGGTTCGGAGTGGAAGGAAGCCGGAAGGAATCGGGGCAAATTCTGTGACTAGTATGGAAATATTCGCTGCAGTCATTCCATTAACCTCAGGCACCAAATATACTTCAGGGAAGCATTAGGGGAATGTGTCACTCGGCAGTGAGTGCCTCGGCCGGGCAGCCAAGGTGGCGGGAGCACCACTTTCCGGGGAAGCACTACACTCGCCGGGCAGGTCCCTCCTTGGCTGCTTCCCTCCGCACGCCGTGGCTCTGGGGAAGGGGTTCTCACAGACTGGAAAGTGAAGTACTCAAGTATTTTGCTTTCCCCTTAAACTTACACTGCTGTGTTTTGACCAAGCGCTGCAGAAAACTATTGATTTTTGTTACCCTTCCTTTTTGTACATTGCTGGGAATAAATTACAGCCTCCCGAGTTCTTTATTCTTTTCTTTAAGTGTGGGAGGGCAGGTTTTGAGGTCTGGTTCTGGTTCTTTTGAGGGACCTGTTGACTTCTGTGGCTTGGAGTTAGGTCTCCGATGGAGTGCTTGTCGCTAAGCTTCCTACCATGATGCTGAGAGGCAGACAAGTCCTTGTCAGCTGTTTGGCAAGACACGGATGTTGCTGCTTTGCTACTCACCTGTGCCAGGTAACTTCAGTTGCTTCTGTCATCTGTCTTCTGGGGCTGGCAAAGAGCGAGGCAGTGCTTGCCAGAGACAGTGTAAGTCTCCAACTTCTTTAATTGGTTGTGGAGTATTTTTTGTTTTAGGAGAAATATGTTCTGTCTCTAGGACAGTTCCCATAGCTTTGAAATTTTGGTTTCTCTTTGATACAGTTGGTTCATGCAAAGTGATTTGGCTTCGTTAGAGACAAAATCCATATCTCTGCAGTTAAATCCAGCTCGACTCCAAAGCTGATGATGAAGATGATAAAATATTCATAAACTTTTTTTCCATACTATCCGTAGCTGCTGTGCAAACATGAAGGGATGCTACTGTTCCAGCCTTGATAAGCATGTGTCTGATTGCACATTGAGGAGTTTACTTTTGGATAAAGGTGTCTCTGACTCTTCAGACCTGAAACACTGTATGATGTGTGAAAATACTAGATATTTGCTGGCTGGGGCAGGAAAACAAATATTTTAATTTTTTTTTTTACAAACATAATGAAACTTCTAAGACATGACAGCAGAGGGAGCCATTGAGATTTAGTTTGTTTGCTTCCCTTTTAAAGGAAAAAAACCTCGGACTTCAAGTTGTAGAGCACTTTTCCCCTTCACATTTAACTGAATAGACAGCTGAGAATTTTTTGGAAAAAGAAAGAATCCATCTTAGTTGAATGCATTTCACGCTAATGTCACTTGCGGTATTGAGATGCGCTAGCTATTTGGTTATATTAGCATTCTGGGAATATTTCTAAATAAATTTTGAGAACATAACTTTGTGGAGCAACCAATGACATTAGTTTGTCACATGCACACTCTCTCTACTAGAATGTACAATTTTGTTTACTAAAATGTGCTATAAACCTGTGTTATTTTTAACTTGTATTATTAGTGGCCTCATTTTTATCTACTGATATTTCTTTCTACTGTTTTGTATTTACTTTGGTATATATATTGCCATATGTTTGCACAGTGCCTGGAGCTGTGTGGGCTTTGCAAAAACATTAACAGAAGTTTCCAAAAGCAAGCTATGCGTGCACAAAATGTGTTTCCATGTTTTCAAAAAAAACTTATTAATAGCTAGACTGCAACAAACGGGTAAGAAGAAAAAGGCATTTAAATTCTTATTATTGACTCTTATTACCTGCTAGAAACCACAACAAAAAATGCCAGCTCATGGTGCTATGCGCCGTCTCCACAAACATATTGAGGCATGTGCTCCCTGAATCAAACGCTGCGGCATAAACTGTGGCGTGGGAGGAGAAAGCGGAGGCGGGAAGATGAAGTTAGCTGCCTAGAGCAGATCGATGCCGGTTGAGATTTTACTCCAGGCATCTTAGTTCCTGTAAACTAGAGCTAGATGATAAAGTTTGCCTTAGAAGCAGCGATTAGCGTGCTTACTGCATTTTGTTTGCATCAGGACCCTGCTATCATGCAATACCTGTTTTCTAGTTTTGAATTGTGGTAGTAAGAGCATCATGTATACTCTTCATGATGATTCCCATATAGTTACATCCTGAACGCACATCAGTCCCAAAAAACAGGTATTCTTTTTCAGTTCACAGTTGGGGTTTTTTTGGTTTTGGGTGTGTGGTGGGTGGTTTTGGGTTTTGTTGGTTTTTGTTTGTTTTTTGGTTTTTGTTTTGTTTTTTTTTTTTTTGTGAAAGCATCTAAGTCCTTTTAAAGACTGCTCTTCTGAAATCTAATGGCAACAATTTATCTGCCTGAACAGATTTTTCTACTGCTGTTCATTCAAATGGGTGTGCAGAGGTCTTGGGACATTAGTTTTTTAAGTTAAATCATAATTTTTTTAACTGTGGTTTAAGAACCTGTTTGAATCAAAATTAAAATTTACATTCTGTATAGTAAATATACTTCAAATCCTGTTATACCAGCTAATTCTTTAATTGAGATTATTGATGTTTTAATTAAATGTATAATGCCTGAACTTAGTGTATCAGTTAAGAAGGGTATTTTATTTTTCAGAAGGTTGCAAAGACCTTTTGCAAGTCAAGTTGCGGATATTCCTGATCTCCGTGATGTTTTGTGGTGGGTTGACCCTGGCTGTACATCAGGGGCCCACCAAAGCCACTCTATCACTCCCCCACCTCAGCTGAACAGGGGAAAGAAAATATAACAAAAGGCTCATGGGATGAGATAAGGACAGGGAGAGATCATTCACTAATAAGAAATAAAAACTAAATCTTAAAAACGCCTTCTCCCCCACCTCTCCCTTCTTCCCAGGCTCAACTTCACCCTCGAATTCTCTACCTCCTCGCCCCCAGGGGTTGTGGTCAGTTCATCACACATTCACTCTGCTGCTCCTTCCTCCTCAGGGGGAGGACTCCTCACACTGGTCCCCTGTTCCAGTGTGAGGTCCCTCCTATGGGAGACAGTTCTCCACAAACTGCTCCAGCGTGGGTCCCTTCTGCGGGGTGCAGTCCTTCAGGAACAGACTGCTCTAGAGTGGGTCCCTTCCAGGGTCGCAAGTCCTGCCAGCAAACCTGCTCCAGGGGCCACAGGTCCTGCCAGGAGCCTGCTCCAGTGTGGGCTGTCCATGGGGTTCACAGCCACCTTTGGGCATCCACCTGCTCAGGCGTGGGGTCCTCCAGAGGCTGCAGGTGGATATCTGCTCCACTGTTAACCTCCGTGGGCTGCAAGGGGGCAGCCTGCCTCACCATGGTCTTCACCATGGGCTGCAGGGGATTCTCTGCTCTAGCACCTGGACCACCTCCTCCCCCTCTGTTTTCACTGACCTCGGTGTCTGCAGAGTTGTTTCTCTCACATATTCTCACTCCTCTCTGGCTGCAATTGCCATTGTGCAGGTTTTTTTTCCCCCTTCTTAAATATGTTTTCACAGAGGTGCTACCACCATCGCTGATGGGCACAGCCTTGGCCAGCGGTGGGTCCATCTTGGAGCCAGCTGACATTGGCTCATGGACACGGGGGAAGTTTCTAGCAGCCTCTCACAGAAGCCTCTCCTGTAGCTCCCCCACTACCAAAACCTTGTCACACCAACCCAATATATATCTTTATTTTGAAAATTTTCTGGTGCTAATAAAATGAGGTTTGCAAAAGGAGAGAAATCTGTTTTCTTTAATCTTATTTTAATGTATGTTTATGGCATAAGAGAGCGCTTTCAACTAAAACAACCTTTGTACCATCTTTATGGTTTGTTTTCACTCTTGCTCCCACTCATTCATTCCAGTTACGCATTTGCTGGTGGATGGCTGGCCATGCTATCATCTTCTTCTTAGAGGAATTATGGCAATCATTTGTTGTCTATGGGTTTTTACAGCTGATTTGAAACAGCTGCTTAGTTGAAAATGCAAAACAATCTACTAACCTGAAGCTCTAAGAACTTGCAATTAATTTAAAGCATGTAAGTTTAAAAAAATCTTTGAAATAATCATAAATGAGGTGAAAAGAAGGTTGAGGAATTTTGATGACTTTTAAACAACACTTGGGTTAATACACAGGCTTCCAGTATAAAACAGTAGAATTAACCTTTCTTTTTACTTCAGTAGTTTTGTTGATATCATTCTTTTTTTCCTGCAAACTAATCATGCCATTCTTAATTCCTAGACAGAGCATCAAATGAAAGCTGGGCCATTCTGGCATGTCTGTCCGTTGTAATTACTTTCTTGAAAAAATTTTTTTTTATGACAGTTTGACCTTGTTAGGTTCCAGCTGTCATGTAGTAATATACACGACAACGTAGTTTTATACACTACAATGACCTTCATCTTCCCACGTGTAATTGTCCTTCCTTATTGCCATTCACATGTCTAGATAGTTTTCAGTTACGGCTGCTAAAACTATGAAGGTGATGCTGAAACTCTGTCACTTCTTGCAAATATAAGGTCTGACCTTCATAGCTGTATTCTGCCACTGGGGCCCAGAGATAAACAACTCACCTTGTTGGCACTTTTATTCCTGTGGGCAGATGTACACTCTTGAGATCATCAGGTTGGAAGTCACTCTACAAACTTTGACAACTTAGCTGCTTATTAGCAAAGCATTAAAAAGAAAAGCAAAACCAAACAAAGAAATGAACAAACCAACTTGTGGCTATATTCAGAATAATATTGGTTGGTGTTAAGCATGGAAAGTATCAATCCGCTCTGGGGTCTGGTCCCTTGTGGAAGTAGTCTGTGGTCCATAAACCATCATCCCCTATTGTAGGTATTAGCTCTTTGAGCTAGATCTTCATGTCCAAGATAGAATGTTACTCTGATGTAGAGCTTTGAGCAATTGGGCCTAGTAGGAGGTGTCCTTGCCCATGGCAAGAGGGTTGGAACTAGATGATCTTTAAGGTCCCTCCCAACCTAAACCATTCTATGTCCGAAGACCTGTGTTGCTCCTCAGAATGGCTGAGATCTCACTTGTGTCAGTGGCAACAGAGGTTGCTGATGAGATTTCTCAGAGGCTTTGGCCATATGATCTTTAATATCCTTCAACTTTAATGTTATTAAAGAAGGCTGAATGCTACCTCAATTCCAGGTGCAGTTGCATGAAGTTTGGGTCTGATTACCCAAAGGCTGCTACTAGTTTCAGTATTGAAATATTTGGTTATAGTCAAGTTTGGTTTAATTTGATTCATTCTATCTTCAAAGAATTCTGATGTTTTTGAAACTGGATCTTTTTATGACCATTTGTAGATATAAAAACTGTGAGTAGGTATAAAGTTCTCATCTAAGATTTTCCATTGGCCAAGCACAGTATGAGACTTTGCTTTCAGAAATTTGTTTTCTTTCTCTGATTAACTACAAATAATAGCTCTAAAGCTGCTACTATTGAAGAGTTTATCATGCATCTGATATTGCTATCCTGCTTATTGTGATCGCTATCTCATGTTACTTGCTTAAAAAAGGATACTGATGATACGTAGTCAGGACAGCTGTTTTCTAAATACTTCATCCAGGGAGCTTTTACTAGAATCGTAAAACACTACTTTTTAAAAAGTGGGGTGGAAGGGCTGCAGTCAGTTGCATCACATTACATGTCAAGTTATATAGTCCAATGGACAGAGCAGAAGCTGAAGTGTCATGAGATGCGGTTTCTACGTTAGATTTGCCATCGCATTATAACTTAACTGTTTTAGGCCTTAGATTAGCCACTTCCTAAATGGGAATGGCAATGCTTCACAGTTTGGGGAGTGAGCTAATGCCTGCAAATAAACAGTGTTAGAAATAAATAGTCAACCAAAAATCCATACTTGCTCTGACACTGGTAAGGGAATTAGGAAAAAATATACTTAGTCTAGATAAGCGTTTGTAGCATTTATTACACTTTCAAAACACGAGGTGTAGTTTTGTACTTGTTTTACTGTTGGTCATAGACCTTAGGGGCATGAGTGGAGAAGAAGCGAGATACAGTATTTTCCATTACATCCAAAACAGTCCCCAAAGGTTAGAAGAAGAAAAAGAAACTGCACAAAGAAGGAAAAAGAAGCATTACAACATTTTCAAGTTTATAATATTTGGAATATGGAAGATTATTTCTGAGTTCCAAGGCATGTTATTTAGTGCACTCAAATTGGAGCTCATGGGAACTTCAGAGGATGCACTGCTTAAAATATTATTCAAAAGAAAGTGTAATAAAAAAATTTAAAGATTAAAAGTTCGTCACAAATTATCAAAAAAACAAGGCTTTCCCCCAAAGCATCATATCTTTAAATAATTAACTACACTCACGTTTGATCTTGACACTTAATTCAAATTCAGGATAGACTCCAGACCCAAACTGATATTTTTGCTCCCTCATTTGCAAGATCTCTGCTCAATGCCGTATTGCTTGTTTACTTCTCTGTGATGCTCCATTTATCTAGTTATGTTCCATAACACACATGCTTTAATATTTGATCATGGAAGCTGGGCTCCTGGGCAAAGAGAAGGCTTGATCTCTTGAGACTGCCTAGATCATAGGCCAAAAAACTTAAACCATAGATATGCTTTCCTTTGACTTGAGTAGGAATTAATACTTCAGATTTAATTTTGGTATCAAGTACCTACTCTGGATTAGCTGCATGCTTTCATTCTCTTACAGTTTAGTTTGATTGACAATCATTTTTCAAACTTCCCTCAAAAGATCATTCACCTAACTTATTCTTTAGGAAACTGTGCCCTCTGTCTCCACTGCTTCATTCCCTCTTTCCAGCCGTCAGAGTAGCTTCTCTAGCACTGCTCATTGGGTCCATCTCCCTTGCTTGCTCTCTGACTGTCAATCTAACAGTTGATTTCCTCATCTGCTCTCAGCTCTTGGGTTTTTCCCTCCCATCCTCACTTTGGCTTCTCTAAGATCACTGGAAGTCCTTCCTACCTGCTATTGCTTTAGCTTTGTTTTTCCAATTCTATGCGAGGCCATTTGCTCTTCTGCTTCTTTCCCTTATATTCCTCATAAGTGACTCTCACAAGCTCCTGATGATTTCTTCCTAGTTCTGTTTTTAGTGGTGGTAAGACTGGCTTTGGCTACATGTCATTTGGAAATACGATCTGGTTCTAGCTTTTATTCCTCTGTTCATTCTCTCTTTTTTTTTTTTTTTTTTCTTTTTTTTTTTTTTTTTTTTTTTTTTTTTTTTTTTTAATAAATAGTTTCTTAGTTAAATTGTATTTGTCAGAGATGCTATTATTTCTACACTTGCAAACTTACTCTCTGTTGTCAGACTACCTTCTCCCCTCTACCTGGAAAAAACCTCATTTCATCTTTGTGATATCTCTTCATGAATGTCCAACCATTAATTCAAATCCCCAAAGGGACTATATAACCTTTATATTTCTATAAATACAAATAAGTTTTATTTTATACATATATATATATAAAGCATGCATATAATATATGAAAAGAAGACAAACTTTCCTTTCTGTTATATATTCACACATCCACATCCCATTTTTATCTCTGAAGGCAACTTTGCTTTCTTACTTCATTCAGACCTATAAAGGAAGGTATATTTTTGGGTATCATTTTTGCCCCTCTTGCATGTTACAACCAATTGTTGAAGATTTTTCTGGTATTTCCAAAAGAGGTGGTCTTTTCAATCCAATTACATAGGTAAAATTTTTCTAATTTTCTGTGTCAGTTATAACATTCATCCGGGCATGGGAATTGCAGCCTTACTCTATTCAAATGTGCAGGACACAGCTGAAAAAAATTTTTTCTTTTTCAGGTCATTGCTTAGACTTTATCATTTCTCTAGCGCATCACACACAAGCTTCATTTCACAGCTCCTTCCCAGCCTACCCACCTTCTTTCTTTCACTGTGAATATGCCAACTTTCTCATCTGAAGTAGTCGAAGATGCCAATTTCTTTCCATCTTTTAATTTTTCATATAAATACCATCATTCTTCTTCATGCTACCAACTTACCTCTGTACACTCCTTCAAAATCTTCATCTTCTCTGTCCCTTTATAAAGGACTGTTAGGTGATGTGACCGGAAAGGCTGATGATGATGAATCTGGCTTCCTTGTCCTTCCCTCCCCATGAGCTGAGGTTCAGCTGGCTTTTATACAGCTGCCTAGTTTAATGTAGTCATCCATAAGTAGCGTCTACTGTCCATGGTAAGGCATGAGGATGACTCGCTGCATTCTGTGATGTGAACCCAAGGCAGCCCAGAGAAACTTCTTGCCATTGCTACCAGGATGATTCAATGGCCAGCCGATGGATGGAATCCACCATTTGTGACTTCTGTTACCTTAGAAACCCTGCATGGTAAGGCAAGGATGTGGTTTATTGTGTTGTGTTTTGTTTTGTTTTGTTTCTGTAGGTTTCTATACTGTCCTACAGCTAAAAGAACTCCTGGTCCATGACCAAGTGTCCTAGATCCTGTCAAATATGAATAAGGTAGATATGTCAATTTATAGATCAAAGTTTCAGGGTGGTTGTTTGTTTTCTAAGGCATGATCTTGTTCTGTTGAAAAATCCTGAAAACACATTACATCACAAAATCTACATTCTTTCCCAAAAGGAAGTCCCAGAGTTGGTCTTCATTTTTTTGCATATAATTAATATCATATCATATCATATCATATCACATCAATATAATAATCATCATCTTTTTTTCCTATCCTATCTAAAAGCGCATTTTTTTTAATTGAAAAATTTTAACCAGTTCTATAGCTGTGAAGGATGCTGTGTTGTTGGGGCGGACAACTGGGTTTTCAGAACTGAATGTTTTTCCTCCTTGTCAGTTAATCCCAAAGAAGTGCATAGAAAAGCTCACTGCTCCTGTTCCAATCTGTATTGATTAGCTGACCCACCCTTTGGCCAGGGCAAATCATAAAGCACTTCCACTGTAAATGTTTGCTGTAAATTATGTAGCGCTTTGGCACTCAAAAAACTACCAGGAAAGTCTGTTGAGGTCTCTGTCGTGTATTGCTGTGCCTGTCACACGAGACTCCTCTGCATTTCATAGAAAACCTAGACTGACTAGCGAGGGGAAAAAAACCATAGTGTATGGACTTTGCATTGTACTTTGTCTTTTTGTTTCTTCTTTTGATCACATATCTTAACAGTTTGTTTGTTGTTTTTTTTTAAAAAATAGTAGTATCCAACAGGTCAGTGCTTTTTAAATGTCAGCTGAAGCTCCTGCAATAGTCAATAGGAGCTTTGTCGTTTTCTTTGATGAAAGAACATTTAAGACTTGATTTTTCTTGTGGGAAGGAGAATCCTTTTAAAGAGGGAGCAGTGGTATTTTGCAGTGCTGCTGATGCCACTGGTGGAAGGCGATGTGCTTTCCAAGCTTCAGGTGTCTCCAGTAGTGTGGTGAAGGCAGGTGCCTTGCTGCAGGCCTGGACCTTGCAAGTGACTTAATTCCAGCCATGCTTCCAGCTTTAGAACTTCATGGTTAAACACTACGAAGTTTTTCTTTTTTTTTTTTTTAAGGGAAATTTGTATTTTCTGTTTGCCAGCAGATGGCACTGGTGTAGGAGTGTTTGAACATAACCATCACATAAGAGGGCTTTGCTACAACTGTTTGCAAGCTGCTGTGTACTCAGTCTCTTCCAGCTGCGAGGGGTTTATGAACATATTTCTCCTTGGTCTGCATAAGTTGATTCGTCTCATTAGCCCTTTCTGATCAATGGATACGTTTTTGAAAGCGTGTTTTTGGCAATTACTTTTTCTAGTGTGCGAAATGATACCATCTTGGGTATTAATGAAAATGGATGCTAATACAATAAACAGAAGTACTTTTTATACAGCCTTTCCCTAGTGACATAGGAGCATTGAGCATCTTCCAGTATTTTAATTTTAGAAATGACTAGGTGAGCATTTTCTGATTTGTAAATTAGTCTTTTAAAAAATCTGTTTTTATCATTGATGCAGGATTTGAGATTGTCTTGTTTTGATAACTTTTAATTTCTAAGGATGCATCACTCTGCATTTATCAGGAGTGGCTTTATGGGAGGGGGATGTAATGAGCTGTTAACCCCTTGCTTGCATGAGCAGATATGGATCTTGCTTTCATCTCCTGTGATGTGGTCCTCACTCCACAGCCTCCTCCCACTCAGGTCAGGGCTGGAGGGGGGTGCCCATTTCCACAATGTGCTCTGCTGATGAGTCATGCCCATCAATGTACAGATGCCAGAAAGTAAGTGAAACTTACTGAAACCCCCTACTCAACTGCTCTCTAAACCTCAGTGTACCCGCACTCGAAAAGTTTCTTGATTTTTGGATGTTAATTAAAAATGATAAAATTTCATTCAATGCACAGGCAGAATTGTTTTAATTTTGCAAATGCCAGGCATCCCAGTACTTTATATGTGCTTGAGCCTTTTCAGGATTCAGAAAATCGAGTGTTTCTCTGCTTATGTCCCTTACACAGTAGGCGAGACGCGAGAGTGACTAACAGAGACTGACAGAATAGGGTGCCTCCTAAATTCAGTTGTTGCTTCTGCTCTTCTTTGTAGTGCAGCTGAAGTCTGATATCATGATGACCCTCTTTTATATAACACCTTATTTCTTAAATGCACCAAGCATTTCTCAAAAGCTCTTGAAGTCATCAGCTCAGCTTCACCACAGGAAGCGTGCTTCCTAGTCAACAGAGGGAAAGAGGTAGGTTGTCTCTCGTCATGACTTGGGTCTTAAGAATATGGAAACAAGTCCCAGAGGCTCTTTCATTTTTGTTGTCTAAAGAAGTTTAAAACTGCTAGGCTCTAGCCTGCTGCATCTAGACTTTCAACGTAGGCTTTTTGGTCAGTTGGCTAAACTTAGGTGACATTAATCTCTACCACAGCTAGGAGTTTGAGTGAAGAAAACTAACACGTGTTGTTGAGTAGCTATTCTTCAAAGTCCTGGAGTTAATCTGAAAAAAAACTTATCTGAGAAGGAATGTGAGGGACAGGCAGTAGTATAAGTAAGTGGCTCAAGTGTGAGGTCTTACACAGAATTATCAGCAAGGATGATGTCATGATTTAACCCCAGCCAGCAACTAGGACCATGCAGCCTCTCACTCACCTCCCCTTCTATCCCCAGAGGGTAGGGAGAAGAGAGAGGAAGGGGAAAAAACCCTCGTGCACTGGGAGAAGAGAGGGGAAGGGGAAAAAAACCTCGTGGGCTGAGATAAAGACAGTTTAATAGAACAATGATGGAAAAGGAAAGTAACAGTGATAATAATGGTAAAAGAACATACAAGACACAAGTCCCTCTCACCACCCAGTGAATTGGTTGCCCAGCACGACTAGAGCAGCGGTTGCGGATTCCCCACCTCTCCCAGCCAACCCCCATTTACATACTGAGCATGATGTCTATGGTATGGAATATTCCATTGGCCATTCCATTGTTCTGTGTATGCTCCTTCTCAGCTTCTACAGAAGCTGAAAAAAGTCCTTGAGTAGTATAAACATCACTTGTCAACAACTAAACCAATATGCATTATTGACATTCCACTCATACCAAATCTGAAAACACAGCAACCACTAGAAAGAAAATTAACTCTATCCCAGCTGAAACCAGGACAGATGAAAACATGAAATGGCTGAGAAATGGCTAAACATAGATCAGCTTTTGAATTTATCGCCAGAAGTGCAGGAGGAGGCACAAGAAAAGAAAAAATCAGGGGAAAGTAAGGAAGATGTTTAAATGAGGGGACAAGAAGTTCAGCAGAGGGTTGGTGAGGTAAAGACTGAATGAATGTGGTCAAAATGTTTGCAAGAAGAAGGTTTTAGGAACTGGAAAAATGATTGACTGTATAGGGAGGGAAGCAGCTAGTAATGTTATCAAGGAAGTCAAATAGGAGGTGGCTGAGATGACTAGTATTCTTTTTCCATTCTGTATAAGATGACATAGGTGACATGTTCTTCCTTCACATGCCAAAGAAGGACCTTGATGCTATCTGCAAGGAAGGTGCTTGAAAATTTAATGCCACATATTGCAAGTGCACATTTCTTGGTAATAAATCCTAGCCTAACCCCATTTTCTGACTGAATTGTAGCAAGTATATAAATATAATTTACTTTAAAGTGTAATTAAATATGAGACAAAATACTTCTGAGACACTCCACATTAGACGTGACAGCCTTAATTTTACTTCATTTTACTGCCTTTTCTTTATCCCCTGGGTTTGCTTCTCATGGCAATACAAATTATGGCCCTGCTGTGTGGCCACAAGATTTAAGCTGGGGGCAACCCACAGAAGGGATATATTGAATCACTGGTCCTGCTGCTTACTGGCATCTGAAACTTAAGAAGCTGTGGTTACTTCTGTTGTTGTTTTTCAGCTTCTGTCATGTTTAGAGAGGCAGTGATAAGTACCAGCTGCTACAAAAAAAATGCTTTGGTCTTAAATTCAGAATCTTTTGGGGGAAAAGTTTTTTCCATTACATTTTCACACTCATTTTCCTGGGGAGCAAGAGGCACCAGTCCTGTTGCCAAGTATCTCTTATCAGCTAAAGCCAAGCATGTAATTGCTTGTTTATTGTGAAATTTATATAGGCTACTGGCCTTTCTGAAATATGCAATAGTTAGGCTCTTCAACTTATTTCAATGTGTCACACAGCAGCTGTGTGAAGGAATTCTGACTTCTGCTTGGTAGCCTGCTGGTCATTTTATGCTTCAAAATAATTGAAAATATGTAGAAAAATGAGGAGCTGTCAAAGATGAAATCAGTTCTTAAAGGAAAAAAAAAATGGTGCTCAAATGCACATCATGATTTGGTGGTTGTTTGTGCAGCACTGAGCACACCAGGGTTCTGGGCTGGGGATACAGATTATTATTGCAATACAAATAAAGACTACTCACAGTTTAATGATTTAACACAGTGCTCACGGGGCCAGCGAACTGTATCAGTCAATGCTTTCTGTAAATACTGAAAACTGTTCACGTGAATTATCAGCATGCCTATGTAGCTCCAATATTGTTTGCTTTGTACTATGCATTTTAATTTTTGATGGCACTGCCATTTTGAGAAAGAATATACGTAGTGTATTACAGAGAAGGAGGGGTGTTGTACTTCAGGTGAAAATGGGTTCACTGCATCCAAGGTGAAATAAGACCATGTGCAGCATTTTTCTATTCACCATTAAAACCTATCTGTGAATGAAAAAGGAGGTACAAGTTTGCCCATAGAAACACGTGTGTACCACAAACAGGCAGGTACACTTAGTCTCCACTCCAATTAACAGAATAATAAGGGGGGGGAGGGGGAGAGGGAAGTGCTTTCTAATCCTTGTTGGATGAAAATTGGGTTCAGATCCAAAGGCAGAGAGGGGTAACAGGTAGAAGATGAAGGGAGGAGAGAGGGGAGTAAGGAGCCGCCCGTCTGCTTTTTGTGGTTATTTCACCTCCTGCCTGTGAGGAGCGGTGAGGTCTCACACCATCCAGCGTGGTGAAGGGACTTATGGGGCCTAAAAGAACTGGTGCTATGTGAGTAGAAGGGCCGGGATGGGAAAACAAGGAGAGGGAAAGACCTTTACAGTTGCTGAAAGCATTAGCAGCCAGCCTGTCAAAAGCACTGTGAAGAGAAATGAGTGACGTTGCAAATGAAGACAGATGTGCTTGCAGCGGCAGGCAACCATTTCGGTGACGAGCACTGCCCGTACGCCAGCAGGACAGGGGTAACGCTCTCTGCGATCAACACGAGGACAGGGCAGTGCACGGTGACCAGTCGAAAGAGGTGCCGATTTCCTTTCGAGGTGCTGTGTAAGCATCCAGTCTCTGCAGGTACCTGCTGAGATTCTGGGCTTGCAATTCTGTTACAGTCGCGTCAGTCACCTACCCTTTTGCTCGTGATTTGTGACGGAGAGGGAAGTTAAGCAGACAAGTAATGTTGCTATCTACTTTGCGTCCTGTTGATGGAAACCAGATTTTTATGAATCCAGTGATGTTTTGGAATGCAGTAAACTCTACTAGAATATGCTTTTTATGATTACCAGAAATGCCATAACATTTCAAGTTACTGGCTTCTGAGGATAGATTTATATGATTGAAAAATCTTTGAGGAGAACAGATGTGAACACTGGAACCAAATGAGAGCATGTATTTCTCACATCTGTCCCTTTAATTTTCTGCATCTTTGTGACTCTGTCTGGAATTGTGGGATGCTATATCTGTCATATGCCAACAGATGGCAACATTATAAGTCCATTTTTAAAGATGGTTAGAAATAACCAACCTCTCAGCTGCTCCAAATTTAGTCAGAAAAAATGAGGAAAATAATTGCGTCTTTCCTTGGATGTAAAATGATTTTGTGTGCCAGTTAAAAAAACAACAAACTACCCCCAAAAAACCTCACCAAAACCCTCACAATCGCAGGTACTATTTGTTCCTTCTCTTTTAATAATTCCTCCAACACCTCCTGTATTTCTTTCTTTTACATATACTCTACATTAAATTTAATATTCAGTGTTGTTTGACCTGGTTTTATTATGTTACCCTTTCACGAGTATGTATGAAACAGTGTTCAGTGATGTTTCCTAAGCCTTTTGAGATCCCAGAAGTAATAAAACTTTAACGTAGATAGACATCTCAGGTGTTTTCTATTGGTTTCCCTGATATGTTTGTGTAATATTTTATCAGAAGCAGCAATAGCAGCACAGAAGTCACAGGGTGAATTCCCATTGTTTCACATTATACAGAAATCAGATTAGACGAGCCATTGATCCTGCTAGCTTAAACTATGATGCTTTATAATAATACTGAATGAAATTCAGACCGAGCCTTTACAATTTATGAATAAAGCAATTTGCTTGGCTTGCTGCAGCCAGCTCACTCGTATTGTCGGGCTGTGCATGGTGCATCGATGGCTTGGGAGGCTCATGGCAGCTTCTCCAGCCTGTTCAGCAATTCCGCAAGTGACTCCAGGGGGTAGCACAGCAGTGCTGGGTGATGAAATGGGGTGGAAAGTGAAGATATCTCAGAAGGGAGACCAAAAAGTATTGTGGTAGAGGTGCAGCCTAATTGGCCAAAATCTTTAGGGAATCACTATCTTACTTGAAATTGTGTCTCTGTTTCAGAGTTTATTGATTTTTTTTTTCTCTGTGTGTATAGTTTTAATCTGTATATTGTACACCAAATAGATCTGCTTTTTAGTGTAAATAACATTCTAATTTAAATATAAAATAAATATCTTCACTGAAACAAAATATTTGTCATGTATGCAGATTTCACCTGTTTTCTAAAAATACTGTTCCTTGAAATTAAAGTTGTGAGAAAACAGTCTTCAGGGGTAATCTGCACAAAATCAGAGGTAAGGACATTCAGAGATGGAGGCAATACTGAGAGCAGGAATAGGCTGGGGGCTGGGGGAGGATGTGCGTTAGGGGTAGGAGCGTTGCTGGTGGATAGGCAGCATCCAGGCTAAACTTTATGTATTAGCCTAGGTGCGGACCCTTCGTCTTTAGATGGGTAGATGTACAGGAGAGGCTTGTTGGTTTGAGGTCACATTTTTCCAAAGGGATTCTGAATACTTAAAGATGAAAAATCCTTTATAAATATAGGATTATTATTGCTATCATTGTGCCTACTATTATGATGTGTGTGTAAGTGTCAGCACCTACTTGGAGTCCTACGGCAGAGTATCATTGAACTGAAGAGTTCAGAGAATGTAATCCAGGCAGGACTCTTGATTTTGTTACAAAGCAGAGACTAATGACACTGCTGTAATTTGGCTTTAGGCCAAAACCTGTTGCTTTTCATAATTAATTGGCTTGTTAGCTTGTGAAGAAGAATGCACATAGGTTGTACTAAATGGTGTCAAGACAATCTTAGAAGCAGGCAATACAGTGTACCTCAAGGGTTTGCTCTTGAACTTTTTCTTCATCACTAGCAAGCAAGTTAGTGGAAAAAAGTGCTGGATATTTTTGGTGGTTAGGGCATCTGTGATAGCAGCTGCTTTTCTTCCCGCTGAATCTTAAATCCAGTTTGCTTCAAATACGAACCGTTGATAGAGGCACTGCTCAAACTGTGTAGCTGGCTTTGTAAATTTATTGTACTTCGTAATTAGCTGTTTCACCTGCAAGACCTGAGTATGAGCTATGGGAGGAAGCTCTCTGTGGTGTGCCCTACACTAGTTCTGGTGTCTACATTCCTGCCATGTCCCAGCAATGAAGTGGTCCTTTCCTGTTTCCCTCCTGTAGTCCAGGTGATTCCCATTGGGGGACCAACTGGGTCACGCTGTACATCCCTCCCTGTTGGGCAGCTGAATTACCTTTTAAAAAAAACAAAACCAAACAAAACCCAAAACCTGGAAGTGAGAAGGGATGGTGCCTCATCTGTTCTACTCTGACTGCACGTTTGAGGACCAAGATCAGAAGAGCACCCAGGCACTCAGGTTCTGCAACTTCATAAAAATTGTCCTGCAAGTGCCCATTTCTGGGCATTGGCTTATGTTTCTAGGAGCTGGGGAAAAGTTGCTGTGTTTCCCCAAAGCACTCTCTACTTCCATTGTGAATTTGATGAGCTGTGTCCTGGATTTTCTTTGAAAGTGTCAAATCGGAAGACAGGCTGTGCTATTACCAAGGCTTAGTGCTGTTGCTCTCCACATAGGATCCATCTGTGGCTATTGAGCATCAACAGGGCAACTTCTGCTGGGCAGCCCGAGAGCTGTGAGGCTGCAGCCTGAGGAAACTACCAGCCCCTTGAAAAACCCTTAGAAGCTACAGCTGCTCACACACGGATTGACCTCAACCTTGTGGAAGCAGTTGTTCAGCTTCAAAAAAAGCCTGTTTCTGAATTATTTCAAGTGCAGTGCATGATTATTTTTGTCTCCGTGTCACGGATGGAGTAATGCACTTCGCTCATAGAGAGAAGCAACAATACATTTATTGATATAAAACAGGGATTTAACAAAGTTTGATGGTAAATGCGATAGTGTTTTAACAAGATTTGAGATGGCAAGGCACACTTGGTTATTTACTGCAGAGAGGACAGGGTCAGACAGAGCTGTCAGGGAGAACCTCCCATTGAGTCATGAGGTTTCAGAGAGGACCCCCTTGCTTTCTAAACTCCTCAGAGAGGAGTCTAGGTGCGGCTGGATTCAGTCCTAGTCCCAGACTTGGTCAACGGTTTATGTCTAAAGGATTATATATGTGCAATCGATCCTTTATATTGCTCAGCTAAGATTACAAAGTTTATCATGCTATTAGTCACTTACTGAGAATCTGTTGCGGCAAGAAATCTCTGAACCTCGAGGAGTAACCTTGAGGGCGTCCCTACTGAAGGGGAGATCCTGGCATGCAGCCTGCTGCTGTTCAGGAGAGCTCAAAGGGCTCTTGGGCTGTTCACTGTTTATGGAGGTAAGATGATTGACCTATAGTCATATTTGCATATTGACCATAGTGCCAGCGTTGCTCAAGTTAGCCCTTGGCTATTGTGTTGTTACCGGTCTTCCGGAAACCACGTTGAGCTGTGGATGCTGCCATCACAACTACATGCACCCATTATGACCACCATGGGTGGTTATCACTTGAGCAGGGTTACAGGAGATAAAGATCAGGTTGGTGCTCAGGGGTGGCGGGGGGGGGAGCGGGGGGGTGGAGCACGCCATCACACTATGAAACCCCGTACAGTGTGGAGTTTGGCTTTTTAGAAAATATCTTGAGCTACTTGCTCTCATATGGGACTGAACTTAAGTAAGTTTGCGATCTGCGAAATGTATGGGACTGAAGGGCATTGGTTTATCCTGACAGGTGTCAAGTATGAGATCTGTTATCTGCGACGCCCTTCGAAGCTCAGAGACTTGCTAGGAGACTGTGGGGAAAGGTTGCCTGGGAGGGAGCAAACGGCGGGGTGAGCGCCGAGTTCCATGGCCTTTCATTTAGAAATTGCAATGCCTAGTAATCCACTCTGCTCTGCATATTAGAGGGTGTTTTACTAATATGTTTTGTCTGGTAGTTTTGGTGACTTTCTGGGGCCATATACTGTGTGAACTGGAAGACAGAGGGATGCAGCCACATTTCTGCTGTTGTGACACAGTACTTGCACATGGGCTTTGATGTGGAGGAGCTACTGGTGAATCCGTGATGAAACTGCACCTGGATGTCTGAGTTGTACCAAAGAGACTTTCAGAGTCTGTACCTGGAACAGCCCAAGTCAATTAGTTGACCTTTGATCAAGGCCCTTTTTCTCACTAGCTTGCTACTTCCTAGCCCTTCACCCTTGACAGAAGGACATGCCTTATCTCATCAAGGTGTCCTGATAAAAATATATAAATAACACTGAAGTGCACCAAGTAGTCATATGAAAAGACCTGTAAGCCATGATAGCAATGTCACCTCAACTTGCAGGATACAGACCGTAGATTTATGCAAGTATTTAATAGTGGCTTGCCAAGAGAATCGGTACTCTTTTCAAAAGGAATCTTTCTTTGTGTCTTTTGATATTTAAAGAGCTGTAATTACAATGGCAAAGCTTTGAATTCTTCTTTTTTTCTGTCCTCTTTTACACATTAATTTATGGACCAATCCAACATTACAGACAAGCTAATGAAAGAACCACACACTCCCTTTATAATTTTTTCTTCTTTTTACAGTTTCACTTGTGTGGATGAATGCAAAGTAGTTAATGCTATAAATAAGTTTAATGATGTATCTCTACTCTCAATTGCTGGTTGTTGATGCTGCAGTCCTGCATAATAGGAAAAGAAAAGAATTGAATTTAAGTCTTTGTCTCTCTCTTTCTCTCTCATGCTCTGAAAGGTTCCTCCAGCTACTAAATACAAGTATTGCTCTCTTAGTTCTATTCTATATATTTAAAGCTCTCAGCATGATTCTCTCATCACCTCCCTTCCACTCCCTTTTTTGGTATTTTTAGCTTTGCGAAAGATCAAAATTACATAAGCCAATTTGCTTCAGCAAAATCAGCAAAATTTGGCAACCTCCTATGAAATGATGTCTTTTCAGCTGGTCAGGGTTGGTGGTGAACAGCAGCAGGTATAAAGAGGGAGGAAATTCCCGCTGTGAGATTTTTACTACTGCCTTATGCAGCATCCACATGTTGTCAGACATATTGTAGGGAAGCCTGGGACTTGCACTCTTCAGGACTGAGAGTGACATTCAGCCCCAAACAGCAAAGACTGTGCTACATCCAGGTCAAGGAGCTTAGTAACAATCTGGTTGTAACCTAAATTGAGGAATATCTGGGTTGTCTTTTGGAGTTTGTTACAGAGTTTATTACTCTGGGTGCAATCCCCTGCTAACAGGACTATACAGCTTCCAGGTTTTTTTATTTGGTTAGTCTCCAGCATAGCCTAAATGAAGCCAGACAAGCAGGGCTTCTACAGTTCCTAAATAGTAATGTGGAAAGCTATAAATAACTTTCATAAAACTTAAGTTAGCAACACTAACTGTAATGGTGTTGATGGGACAAGTGTGCTCCCTACATGGGGAAAGAAGTATCTTGAGAAAGCCTAGAAGCCTAACAAAGCAGTTGATCTCATCCATCTCACATTTTTGCAACAGGTTTGGGAATGATCTGCCTCTGATGGCCATAGGTATCTTGAGAGCTGGGAGGTAATTTCCACATAAGGGGCATCCGCAGAGTGAGAGATCTAATTGTGCCCTTTTATCTAAGGAGGCAACAATAATGTAAAATATATTCCAGGATATCTTTGACAGCAACAAGCTCTTTTCACAAAGGATTGTAAAAGATACAGATTACCCAGGGACTCATCTGTCTGTCTGTAATGCCGATGCAGTGGTGTGACAATCTCTGTCTTGAAGAGTTCAGGAAGAATATGAGCTTTGGGATGGGCGTTGCAAGATGCTATCGGACCAGTGCTTTGCATCATGGCAAGTACAACATAAAATCATCCTTCACCATTGCATCAAGGAGCTGAGCCTGACAGAAATTATCGGGGTGCCTTTAGACAGGGGTCATATCCAGTTCCCTTGAGATGCAAGCAGATAGTTGGTGCTAATCTTGGAAGAGAGACACTGCAAAATCCTAGTGTGCTTTGATTAGAGAAGATTTTCCTTCAGAAAACTGAATAAAATGTTGAAAAGGGTCCAGTGAATGAAACTTAAAACTCCTTCCCTTGGAGAAGCCCAAGTGTGTCCTGGAGACTATTCCATGTTGTTATCCCCACTCCCTCTTTCCCTAGTCCCGTTGCTAATTAATTCTTTTGTAGTATAGGATATCTTCTATGGCAAGGGTGGAGGGTGCCTCAACCCCTGTTGGCTTGGAGGGTGATGCTCTGAATTTAACACCTAACCCTGAGGAATGAATACAACTAAGCATCATTTAGCTGTGAACAGGATATTTAACAACTGAGCTGTTCCACAAAAGATGGGATGTCTTCCTTCCTGCTTTTCACACTACAGTACTTTGGAAATAGAGGAGAGGTCGTCTCTGTAAGGAAAGAAAGCAGCTGCCTGCTCCTAGAAATGGATCCTGGACTGTTAATCTTGGGTGAAGCATGGTACCAAAGACCAAGCAATGGGTGGAGTTAATGAAGGCCTAGCAAAATGCCCTTCTGAGTCCTTGTGTATACACGTAGAGATATTTAATTCAAGGTTCATGAACAGGACAGCTAAATACTGCTTGCCTTTTGTGGGTCTGCCTTGAAAGGATGAGGCGTGAAACAGAAAAATTAGGAGCCTGCCAAAAAAGCTGGTTGGATCTTGAACCAATGCCAGAAGAAATCCCAGAGTTCTTTACTTTCTTTGCATTTTGTTCAGGCTCAGGACACTAAATGTCCTTGGCCAAAAACATCCAACCGTGTTGTCTGAGTCCTTCTGACATTGATGAAACTCTAACAGAAACGAGTTAGAAAGATTTTTAAGAAGGGCAAGAAGGAGGATGCAGAGAACTACAGGCTGGATCGCCTCACCTTGATCCCTGGGAAGGTGATGGAGCAGCCTAATCCTGGAAACCATTTCCAGGCACATTAAGGATAAGAAAATTGTCAGGAATAGTCAGTATGGCTGACTTCCAACTTGAGCAACTTGATAAACTTTTATGATGAAATGATTGGCCTGGTAGGTGAAGGGAGGACAGTGGATATTGTCTACCTGGACTTCAGTAAGGCCTTTGACACTGTCCCCTGTAAGATGCTCATAGAGAAGCTGTTGATGTATGGGCTGGATGAGCAGACAGTGAGGTGGATTGAAAACTGGCTGCATGGCTGGGCCCAGAGGGAGGTGATGAGCAGTGCAAAGTCTAGCTGGAGACCAGTGGCTAGTGGTGTACCCCGGGTATTAGTACTGGGTCCAGTCCTGTTAAACATCTTCATTAATGATCTGGATGATGGGGTAGAGTGCACCCTCAACAAGTTTGCCGATGACACTGAACTGGCTGATATGACAGAGGGCCATGCTGCCATCCAGGAGGACCTCAACAGGCTGGAGAAATGGGTCGACAGGAGCCTCTTGGAGTTCAACAAGGGGAAGTACAAAGTCCTGCAGGTGGGGAAGAACAACCCCAGGCACTGGTACATGCTGGGGATCACCCAGCTGGAAAGCAGCTTTGCACAAAAGGCCCTAGGGGTCCTGGTGGACACCAGGTTGAACACAAGTCAACAATGTGCCCTTGCTGCAAAGAAGGCGAATGATATCCTGGGCTGCATTAGACACAGTATTGCCAGCAAGTGCAGAGGGGTGATCCTGCCCCTCTGCTCAACACTAGTGAGGCCATACCTGCAGTGCTGGTTCCAGTTCTGGGCTCCTCAGTACAACAGAGGCATGGACATACTGGCGAGAGTTCAACAAAGGGCCACAAGGATGACGAAGGGAATGGAGCATCTCTCTCCTGTCAGGAAAGGCTGAGAGAGCTGGGACTGTTCAGTCTGGAAATGAGAAGGCTTGGGGGGATCTCACCTGAAGGGAAGGTGCAAAGAGGATGGAGCCAGGCTCCTGTCAGTGGTGCCCAGTGACAAGACCAGAGGCAATGGACATAAACTGAAACACAGGAGGTTCACTCTGAACATCAGGAAACACTTCTTTACTGCAAGGGTGACTAAGCGCTGGCACAGGTTGCCCAGGGGGATTGTGGAGTCTCCATCCCTGGAGATATTCAAAAGCCATCTGGACATGGCCCTGGGCAACTGGCTCTAGGCGGTCCTGCTTGAGCAGGGGTTTGAAGCATATGCCCTCTAGAGGTCCCTTCTGACTTCAACCACACTTTGATTCTGTGAAAACTCAAATGATCTCCTGAGATAAGACTTTATTGAACAGTCTCCTTCTTTTGGGGAAAAAGAGCATGTATTTAAATTGTTCTCATGAGATGTACTTTTCCTCATAGTATTTTTCCAGGTATTTTATAGTCTTATGTTGATTATTGCAATAGTGATACTTAACTCTTTTTATGTCAGGAATGTTTTGAAATTGATGAAAATATTTAAACAACTCTTTCTGGTGAAAAGCAACGCACAGTTTATTTGTGTGATACTTTTCATATGAAATAGAAACTAGGGAAAGTTTTCATTTCATCTGCATAACCGTTACATTAAACTGCACATTAATTTTTACACGGTAGTGTTCAGACTACTCCTGCTGCAGCCAGGGAACAATGGGAGAGCAGGTAATTAAACACCTGCAGATTTTCATAGATCTTAATGGAAAAGTGTGTAGTCTGGCAGATAATGTGTCTCTTAAGTTGCGTAAGTAGAATATTTGAAGTACTGTTAAAGTAGCACTTTTATTGACATTTTGAACACTTTTTCCATCAATGCCATTACAGATTAATTATTTTCAATTTTCTTAAGTGCCAAAAAACCCCACGTTAATCTGCATCAGCTCACATGGTAGAAAAGGAAAGCTCTGAAACATCTACAATCCTAGGAAGGTATATTATGATAATCACTAAATATTTAATCTTACCTTTAAATTCATTTAAGATCAGGTACCTGTTAATTTTTCATTAGCAGGTCAGAATTTTTAATCAAAAATGTGAAAATTGATGGCCTATATATATTCCGCTAAACAAACATTTCATGAATCATACTCAATAAAAACTTTCCTTGGTTCCTTAGGATTTTCTTTTTTGAATTTCATCTTTCTATGTGGTGAAAAATGCTGTAAATTTGAGAGAATTTTCTGAAGTGGAATGGGAGGTAGTTTGGAAATTTTTTGTAGCAATCTTTTTTTTTTTAAGTAGCTTTAATATTTAGTCTTAAGGTCTGGAATCTTCTACATATTGAAAGGAACTAAGTGCCACAATTCCATTGAAATTCAATTACATGCAGGAGCCTACTCCCTCTATAATCACTTTAACATATCAGTCAAAATTAAATTGATCAGTTGCGATAGCTGGTATGATAATTTAGGAGGATTTACTACCAGTATATGCTATTTCAGGAGCTGTCATCAAATTTAAAAGAAAAGAAAAGAATATTCAATAACTGAAGAAAATCTAGAAGTATGTGAAACTGCGTCCATTTAGCCCAGGTCCTGTCTTGTTGCATATCAGAGCTGAGTTTGATGAAAGTTTTGTCCTGAATGGCATTTGATTTGTGATATTTAAGAGCTCTTTTTAGAATAAACTTTTGCATGCTTTTTCTCTCTGCAGCAGTGGCAAACCAACTGGTTGGTAAGGCAAAGCTGCTTGGGCTGGAGAATAGAATAATGCTGTTAAGCTTCGCGTATTTAGTGGCCAAGCAAAATGAACTGAATGTGCAGTGAAACTTGAAACATCTACCCACATTTAAAACCCCAGCCAAGCCTAACACAATGCTTTGAAGACAGGAGTGCTTACTGTGAAGCCACAAGGCTTCCTACTGTCCGTCACTTATCCTTCTGCCCTTGTGTGCTTGCTTTGGTAATGTCAGCTAGGAGGTCTCACCAGCCCTGCAAAAGGTTTTGTTTTGAATGTTGCCAGACTGATGCAAGTGTGGAAGCACTGGAAATTGCAGTGAATGGTCAATGATGCAGTGAACTGCTCCCAGCCAGCTGGACAGACTTTCACTCTTTGGATGATGTCCTGAGAATGGGCAGATCTTGGGCCCTTTGCTGACTCAAGCCAGACGTGAACCGTTTCTTTGTGTCTCATGAATGTCCACATGACTAACTTCCCACCCCGCATCATCATCCCTCTCTGCGCCCACCCAGTTTGTAAGGAAAGTTGAGCTCGGCTGTGGCTTTGAATGCTAGTCTTGTACCTCCACCCCTACCTCTAATCCTCGCACCACCAGCTTGTGGCGACCTGCGAGATGGCTATCACCTTTGCAAGCCTGGCGTGAAAGTGCTCTGGGTTGAGGTTATGCAAAACCTACATGCTGCTGCTCAAGCTCTGCAGGGTCTGCAGAGAGGCGGGCAAACTATCCAGCTCCAGGCTTCAAGATGGCACATGGCACTAGAAATAAACCTGAGGTAGTCTGTGCCTGCCTGCGGGCTTAGAAATGCAAGTGAGGGGATTTGAGCAGAACAAACTGCCTTTCTTTGTTAAGAGAAATGCCACGAGTTGGGAAAAGAGTCAACAAACATTGCCGTTATGCTGGTCTTCTTCTCTGTCTTTCAGTTGTGATATGCCTCTGGAGCCTGAACCTGGCAGCATGGGATTGTCTGGGTAGCGACTCACAAACTGGTGTCAGCTGTTGGCTTCAACGGGCCCTGGGACCCAGCAGCCCCTCCCGCATTTATAGCTGCTTGCCCTGTGCGGTGGGCATACGGCACTGCTGCCCTCCCGCTCTCCTCCGGGCTCCCTTCTCCTCCCCACCGGCACTTGGCAATGTCTGGACTAGCGAGAGCTCATCTCTGCTGCTCAGGTCTCTTTACGTTTCCTCTTGAACCCTGCGCATTTGGGTTTTTTTAATCTCTGTTTCATTAGCAAAGCGCTGAGAAAGAGTTAAATAAACTGGGCCGCGCGTGTGTGGTGTGTGACCGCGGAATTACGAGAAGCCCTGGCTTCTCCAACTCGGCAGCCGACAGGGGATTCGGAGGGGTGTGGGGCTGCAGATGGCAGCGCGTTATTACAGCCGCAGGATTGACGAACGTTTGCTGCGGAAATCTCTTGCCCTTGCCACGGAGACTGACCTTGAAATGCTGCAGAATTCCTGGGGTGGATTTCTGTGCGCCTGTACTAAAAGCCTGAGTTGGCTGGAGGTGTTTGCTTGCTCTGCCCGGTAGCTGTAGAGATGACACTGTGGAAGGGACTGTTGCAGACTACCTGAGCCCTCCTCTATTCCTGAGCTGTCTAAGGGAATATATTTGATTGCATGAGTCCATTTTTAGCTGGGGCCGTTCATGTGATGTCTTTTCCTTGCTGTGGTTAAAGCTGCTTTTATGCCTCTCAGAATCTGTTCCTTAACCTTCTAAAAATGCAGGATATCTGGGAAAGTGGGCAAAGAAAGAGAGAGAGTGAGGGTACTTGTTTCTGCCCACCGAAATGATCCCTTATTCTGCTGTTTCCCTGCTCATAACCATTTCTGTAACACAATGGTTGAAAATATTAAACTTAGTTTTTATATAGCATATAAACTAGACTTTTTCTTTTTTTTTTTTTTTTTTTTTTAAACCAGGAAGCACTTATATTTTGTCCATTGGTAACGTTCCAAACAAAAAAAAAAAGCCACATTTATCACTGGCAAAACATTATAACAAAATCTTAAAAAATCATAGGTCAATATCTCTTGGTGATTTATGATGCGCTCCTGCCCAAACAACTTGAAGCAACTTACAGAGGTAAGTCAAGGAGAACATTGTCACCTCAGAAAACTAACTGATAAGATTTCATAGAAAATAAGTCTCAGGAAAATGTTGCTCAGGAGAGACAGCAGACCTTTAAAGAATTTACTCTGAGGCCACAAATGAAAACTGCCCAGTGTAGGGGGGGGCTGGACGTAGAGTGAAAAAGCAAGTGTGGCCAACTCATGAGTACTCATATGACCTTGAGTACAAGAAGTATCTGTGCAGAAATGGAAAACAGACCAAGTTGCTAGATGTAAGTATAAAATAATAAGATCTACCTGTAAGGACAGAGGCAAAAGGGCAAGATCAATAAATCAAGGTGCATATTACATAGGATGCAAAGGATAACAGGAAATTATCTGATGTTGTTAGTAAGATGACAATGAAGGAAAAATTTATCCAGTGATCAAAACAGAGGGAAAGCTATCAAATGTGATGGATTCTGAAATTCTGGAGTTCCTTGTTTTAGTTCTCACCGAAAAAAGACCATGCTCAGGTTATTAATGCAAGTAACAAAAAAGGATGATAAAGCAGAAGCACTTCTCTGACATAAAGAAAGTACACGTTAGAGAGAATTCAGAAGACTTAGATCCATCCAGTTTGAAAATATCTAATATTTATCCAAAGCTCCTTAAAAAACAAGATGAAATAATTTCCAAAAAGTGAAAGGCCACCTTTGAAATCTCATGAATAGCAGTTGAGGTTTTAGAAGTCTGGAAAAGGACAAATAAGATTTTCATTTTCAAAAGGGGTAAAGAAGGAGCTTGCGAATTAGAAACCAACGTAATTTCAATTCCTGGTAAAATAAACAAACAAATGAACAAAAAATTGTTATAATAGATATTTGCAAGTACCTAGAAATTAATGACATGGAATGCAGTCATCATGGAGGGTTGTTGGGGACAAAGTGCATCAAATCAGTCTAATATTTTTCTATTAAAGTGACAAACACTCTGGAGAGAGAAAAACAATAGATATTCTAAGTTTTACCGTTCAGAACTTGGGCTTCTGATGTTGACTTGCATGATATTTAAAAGTAGCCTACAGATTCACATTCTGGACAAAACTACTATAATGCAGGTGTAAACACTGAAAAATTGTGCTGAGAGTAGTTTGTTTTCAAGTTAGAACATTGTATTTTGTGTTGGTTTTGGAGGTTGTTTTGTTCCTGCCCTGAGTTTCAACTTGCTGAATGTTTTGATTCGTTATGTGGCTAATGGAATGAAAAGTATGTTTATTAAATCTATGGATGACATCGAGGTGGGAAGACCTGGAAATGTCCTGGAGGAGAGAATTAGAATTTGAAATGAGCTGGGAGAAAAAGTAAGATACAATTCAATTCTTCAGATTCTGCTTTTAGGCATGTATAATCAGCTGCATAAATACAAGGGGAAGAACAAGCTCATCTGTAGAAAAGGATCCACAGGATATAGTGGATGCAAATTGCATGAGTCAACAAGGTACCTGCTGTTGCAAAAAAATGCAAATGGGCTGGGATGTATAAATCTTGTCTGCTAGATGTGGTCTTGCAAGATGAACAGTGTGTTGTTGGTTTTGGTCACTGTGTTTGAAAAAGGTGCTGACAGGCAAGAGAGAGTTTAAAGAAGAGCAGGGAAAATGTTCTTCAGAAAATGCCTATACTGACATCAAAAATATATGCTCCCCAGAAAATAATTTGAGTTCCATTTATGTCTTCAAATACAGATAAAGATAGCTTCTTGAGAGGGGTTAGGGTTCCAATTGGCTTTTCCTATATGGGTAAAGCAAGAAGTAATGATTTTAAGCTACAGCAAGGGAGACTTCTATAGGACTCAAGGAGAAAAAGTAAGGAATAGCCAAGCCTGGGAAGTAGCTTTCTTGAAAACCCATAAGAACTTTTCATAAGAAGTCTGTAAGAGATTAGGAAGCCATCTTTCAGAAGCAATGCAAGACTAGCAGGCTAAGGGATGAACCAGATGAAGCCTGGAGGCCTCTTCCAGGCTTTTCTTTCTAAGTTTTCACATTTGTTCCCTGAAGGATGAAGTGTTTAGAGATGAATGAGAGTCTTAGGGGAAGGTCTTCCCTCCCACAGCATACTGCTACGCCCAGGCTTTTTCCAGGAACTGTCTTACAGTCATCTTACTTGGTCAGACTCCAAGGAATTGGCTCAGTTTCTTCCTGTTAATGAAAATTAACAGCTTCAGTAAACCCCCTTAACCTTGGGTTTTTATTGAGCAGGATATGTTAGAATGGGCCTAAACTTAGGCTAATATCAGTAACAAAAACCTTTAGCATTGGGTCTTTGGTGCTGATAGGATTTATAGATTTTTACTTTTTTTTCTTCCTATAAAACAGGACTGAAGTTCCTCTCTCCTCACTGTGAGGCAGGTATTGATTGTTGCTTCTTATATATGTAGTATATCATAGCAGGAGTCAATAAATACCAGACCTTCTCCTCTGTCATGCTACAGTAAGAATTTGGGAGGGGGAGGCAATGAACTACACTTTAATCCCACACCAGACATTTTGGTGATGCTTATGAGTAGGGGAATTTTCACTTACATCTCTAACATTTTCTCATGAACAGTTTGGATTTGGGATTTTATTAAAAGAGTTTAACATCTACCATTGTTGTTGCTGTGCTATCTTTAAGTAATTTGTTATAGAATGAGCCCATTAACATGGCTCTGTTTACAGCCTAACAGCTCAGCTGTAAGATTTTGTAAAGACGTTGTGAGTTAGATGTTTCTTTGCCTTTTAGTTATAAATAATAGATGATTTCTTTGAGAAGTACATTGCTTCTAATTTAATAGAAAATACTTCAGTAATTGAACTGGCTCTTTGAATGTTATATTGGCAGGCTTGAGAAAACTGTGGTAGACTATTCAGATGAAATAAACAAAGGTACACATATCCTGTATGATGATTACCATTATTATTCCTATTAGTAATGCCACTACTCCCAGAAAATAGTACAAGAAAGACATTTTTTTGCCACAGTCTGGTATGACTCCTTTCTACAGTCTTTTTCATATCTGGCAGAAATGTTATACAGAACAGCAGCCACACACCTTAAATTAGAGTCCGATGAAAGTGATTATGTTGGGGAGTTCTGAGAGACAGAGGTACTAATTTGTAAAAAGATAATTAAAGAAAATCTGCGTGCTGCATGTCATCTCACACGTTTGGCTTTTGTTGTAGGGCATACGGCTGGATATCAGAGCACAGGCTCTCCCTTCTCTTCCATGTTGTTGCTTTTGTGACAGAGGACTCCTAATTTGGGGTTTTAAATACCTGTAAGAATAGGTATCTCACCTAGATGAGAAATAGGTATCTTCCCTTAAGAACAGGGAAAGATTGTGCCAATTGTTATTTTTAGGAATGATCATGCCAAAAGTCAGTATCCTCCCTTCGATCCATTCCTATGTAGGTAGGCTTTTTTCCAGCAGACAAAAAAGTTCGGGCTGGTGATGTTCAGGGTGCTCTGCTTTCACTTTGGTAAATATTTAGTAAGCATTTGGCTTGCGCATTTGCTCTCTCCTGTCCTCGTCTGCATTTGATGGCCTCAGTGACTGGGAAGGGAAGGTGGGATGAGAATTTCTTGTTTCTGATTTTGCAAAATGCCAAGCTTGCTGCAGCAGTACTGAGGTGGTCACTAGAAGTGCCCCCCAGAGACAGCACTCAGCAAATCAAGTTATCATTTCTTTCTTGGTACCAGTAGGACGTATTAATATATATTTAAATTGTGCATTTCTTGCCTTCACATTCATCTGCTGCTCTGACACTGGTCTTGTGCTTAACTTCTATGGTAAGCAATTTGGAGAAAATAGGAAGAGGCATATACATCCTGAATGGTTATTGCCTTTCTTCTGTTTAATTGTATGGCCAGGAAATGCTTCAGAGGTACTTTCTCTCTGATATTCAGTTTTTAAATCATGGTCAGAAAGCAAGTTACTGAGAGGTCAAATAGTGCATGGTCTCCCTGTAGGTCAGCTCCCGTGTGGTTAATACCTGTCTGTGAGCTGTTAGTGCCTCTTTCACTGTTACCCCACATGGACCACATGGTAAAAGATGCACATTCTCAGTCAGTGACCGAGAAATAATTGGCAAAGAGTGAATTTACATGGTACTACTAACTTGTTCATAGTGTAGCAATACTCGCAAGGTAGGAATTTTTATCAACAGAGCAACCATGGCATATTAAAGGCTCGATGAAGTCATGGAATCACGGAATTTTCAGAGTTGGAAGGGACCTCTAGAGATCATCTAGTCCAACTCCCCTGCTGACGCAGGAAATAAAGTCTACATGCCATAGAAACACTTAGGGTATGTTCATTGTCTTTCCTTTCATTTTATTTGCGGCCCTAATAAGATGTTAGAACCGGAGGTGGTTTTGCTGTATTTCTCTTTCTGTTGGCACCAAAAAGGCAAATATTAATATCTTTACTGAACCCGGTCCAACACTGCTGACCTTCTCCACTGTTCAAGCAGTACAGATACAAAATGCAAGGCCACAGGTTCCTCATATTTAGTGCTTGAACAAGAGCCAGGCTATGTCACTTAATTTCTCTAAGTGGCTGGATCCTTTACAGCCTTTTAAGAACAATGTCACCCACTGCATGTGCTGTGTTAATACAGCTGAAGTATCAGAACCTGCTTCTTCAAGAGCATCTTTGTTGCCATATACTTAAGTCAGCAATTCAGCTAACTCAAGGGAAAGCATATGCAAAGTTGTTGTGAGCCTTTCCTCATTGATTACTAAAACCAGGACTGATTACTAAAACCAGGATTGCCTTAGCTGCATGTGGAGATGGTGATAAGGCATATGCCGTAGCCTCCTGGTCAAAGGAGGAGGCACATGTACAAGTTTCTCCATGGCTTAAGGGAGACTCTTTCCAAGGAAATATTTTAAACTGAACTATTGACTGGTCTAGGTTGGGATTTTTCTCCACACTTATTATTGACAGCAGGCCACCGTACAGTCAAGGAAGCCAAAATTACGGGACTGACAGATGAAGGTATCTCCACACGTGAACAGGCAGCCTGACCTGTCACCCTGGGGCCTCAGGTGCTGATCATCTTTCTGGGGATGGTTTCTCAGGGCACCTTCACATTGGAGGGCCTCCTCCACTGGATGCAAGACCTGCAGACAGGAGCTCTGGGCTGGGCATCCATGCCTCACACAAAGTGCCTATCTGAGGACTGCAGGAGAGCTCTCAGGTGGGAAGGAGTCGGGATTTACCCCTTCCCTGCCCCGCAGTATTTCCTATTGCCTGTTCAGGTGTTCCTCTGCTCTGCATGCTGACTTTGGTCCATCCCAACCCTAGAGCTGTGGCCATAATTTCTAGGCAATATAACTGTTAACCATGATGATGCTTACATCCATGTGTGCTTGCAAATGTTGTATGCAGGAGTATATAGACTCAAAAAAATGAGCATTTTTTGTTACTGGGTGGTAGTAACACATATTTTAGAGCATTAGTTTTAAACCCCTATGTAATTCTGAAAAAGGAAAAATAATGTCCCCATGATGATTTTGATTTCACTCCCATTGTCACAAACTCCTCATTTAAAAATGAGTTATCAAGTAAGAAATATTAAAAAAAATCAAAATGAAGTGTAACACAATCATTTCTCTCCTCCATCCTTAGAATCTGAAACAAAAAAAGTATTTTAAGGAAAGCTGTCAAGGTAAAAAAGCACTGTCATTTGCATTCTTCTGGGAAGATAGGAATTTCTGTACTAAAACTGCAGCAATCAGAGAAAATAATTGATTTTTCTTCTTTTCTTTCAGGGTTTTTAGTTGTATGCATCTGTCTTCATTATGTTTATAATGTGATTTCATGTTTTATATCCATATAGGCAGTTTGGCCCTGGTCCTGCAAAGTCGTATCTTTTATATCTTTCATGACTTTCTTGAAACAATAGGAGCTCAGCATTACTGACACAAGGACATTTATTTAGGAGCAGAACATTGCATATCTCCTGAAAATCTTGGTATTGATTCAAAGTGGAAAAGGAATGTGTCTGCATTAAGCAGATTTAGTGGGCTGGGATTGTATTCTGTGACCTGCTTTCCTACGCAGAAGTTGGCTAGTATATTTTACTTTAGTGTTTTAAAATAACTAACTTTTTGTCTTTGGTTAAGGTAACCGAATACTAGAGAGCAGGAACTGAAATGTCAGGAAGAGTGAAAATAAGCACCGTGTACTGTTCTTTCTTCCAATATGGTATTTAATAATAAAGTGTTATTTTATTTACATTTGGATTTTTTCCTAATTTTTTTCATTACACTGTTATCAGGACATGAATGATAATACAGCTTTTGAAATCTAATATCAAATCCAATATCCTAGTAAGACAACTGCTGAATCTAGTAATTTTCCATTTGGCTTTGAACAAACCTTACTTGCTGCTGTTGTGGGTTTTTTTCCTTTTCATTTTCCTCGGGCTTTCTGATGTTTTGAATGGTTGTTGCTGAAGCTTTTTTGTGCTCGATCAATTCAATGTTATGCCTCTCTTTTGGGGATCCAGTTATTGACGATCCGTTCTTGCTGGGCTATCAGGTAACTTGACACCAGCTACATGGTGGGACTGTCCCAAGGCATCACCTTAGGATATAAATCTCTAGTGACACTTTAGTGACTCAAAGGAGAGAGAGGATTAATCTGGCTGCAGTCTGGCCTGAGGTTTTGCAATTACTGCAGACCTGCCTTAGGTTAAAACATATAGGCTACGTCACTGCAATGCTTAAAACTTTTCAATCCTTTCTACAGGAAATAGATTTCTTTTCTATTTCTAGGTTTTGGGTTTTTTTTCCAAATTAATTATCCTTTTACATCTTTTATAAACATTGTTAATGTTCTCACTGAATCACAAATTCACAGGACTTGACTTTGTTTTAATATTGCTTTATTGCCATTAAGGAACTACAGTAAACAGCCAGACTCTCTCTCACATGGGCGTGGCTTACATTTATTAGAAGAGAACTCTTTGCGGCAAATCCTCATCCTGTTAAGCACTGATTAACTTGAATGGAATTAGTCTTTGTCCATTTTATATTACTTAGTACCTTGAGGCCTGGTCTGAGACAGCACCATTTGAAATAATCAATCTATAAATTGATTACGAGAGAGGGAGGGTCCTTGGCTCTCTGAATACCCAGGCTGGAGACACCAGACAAATGGTGGGAGAGGCAGCAGTGGGGTGACCTGATGTACCCACAACAGCTCACTGCTACCAACAGGGACAGACCCCATCTCCTCCCTTTACCCCAAACCCCACTGTCTTCCCTGCTGGTTTAGCGCGGTAGTTTTCTAAACTGCAGAAGGGCCATAATGAAGGCACAGGTTGTCTGAACGACTCTGGAAAGCTCCAGCAGGCTTACAATGTATTCACTTTTGCTAAAGCCACGGGTTAAAGTGACTTCTACAGGGGATTGCTAAAGATCTCTGATTATAGTCAACATTTTAAATATGAAGTCAACTCTTCTTTATGCCTTTTAGATGCTACCCACAGTCCTGGAACCCCTATTTCTGATCTTAAATTTTTCCCTTGAAAAATTAATTTACTTGTGCTATCCTTTACCACATCTTAGATCTGGGGCTTTAAACACTATTCAGAATTAAAGCAGTGTGAAAGTTATCAATATCTACATCCAAACATGAGACCTGTTGTGGGCTACTTTCCTTACTCTTGTCATTATTTTGTCTGGTAATGAATACAGATTTTCAAGGGCAAAGAGGTAAAATTAGGCCATGAAACCCAGAGGACAGATTGTGCTGCCTGAAAGAAAAAAGGAGAAAAAATAATCACAAAGCCCTGGGTTTGTGAGAACTGCTCTCAGTGTATGTGGAAACAGTAACAAAATCTGTGATAAAGTAGAGCTGACTGAAACGTGATTTTCTTTTTCCAGGTGGCCATGTGAATTTTTCTGTACAGCTTTGTCATATATTTTATCTGGTACTACCAGACTTCTTAACACTCTCAGTTCACTTGTGAGACTAAACAGTTCCTTCACAAGACAATGCTGTATTTTTTTGTAAGAATCACATCGTTCTCATTAATTTTAATGAGCATTTAATGTATCTCAAGTGTGTTATTTTTACATCCTGAAATTTGTGACTGTTGAAGGATTAGAAACGTGAATTTTTATTATTATTATTTGGCCTGCGCTGCACAGTAGAACTGGCTGCTCCCAGCAAAGTGATGGAGCAGCACTGCATAAGGTGTATCTTCATTCCTTCTGAGTGAAGAGTTAAAGGTCTGGCACATCTTGCCCTAACACAGATTAACAAAACATACAACTTTAAGGCAGTCACAAGACTTTTACAGTGGTATTTTCTTTGGTTTAACACATTAGAAATTCACAGGAAAACAAAGAAACTGGGGTTGTCGGAAGAGTATCATTGTCCTGTCAAAGCGTCCAGTTCCATTGATGTTGTCTTTCCATTATGCAATACTTTAGTTATTGTTATTTATTTACATTTCAGGAAGATGGGCATCTTTCTCTTATCTCATGTCAAAGAGTTTTACTGACAATGTCAGTCTTTTTCCAGATAGTTGACCACTTAATCAGAGAAGGCCACTTCCTTAAATTATACAGCTGGACTTGGTACCTGTATAGTAGATTATATCAACTTGATTAAATTTTGCTTTTATGTATTTTCATTGGCAGAACTTTCTGCAAATGGAATAAAGACCTTTTGAATTTGCCTCTTGCTTGATCAGGACATGCTGTTCTCCCTTTGCATTCCCCATCCTTCCTGTTCTTGATCAAACTCTAGTTGACCAGATGACGACTAGTGACAAGCCAGCCAAAACCTGAATCCAATCAGCAACGCAGATATTAAAAGTAGGGACTAATATCTAGGAGGGTGGTGGTGGTGGAATCTTTCCTTATTGCCACTTACAGCTTAGGTCTGAGGCTGACTAATTACCACTGCAGGGTAATTTAGTACTGTTTATTAACACTGACTTACATCTCAGAGAGGAGTTCAGGGATTCAGGAGGACATCCATTTTCTGTGAAATACTGCACCATTTAAGGAAATTAAACAGTAATCTGCAGTTTAATTGCAACAACATAAATGAATAAAGATGGACTAGCATTTTAGCGTGAAATAATTATTGGGTTTGTGGGGTTTTTTGTCTTGTGACCATGCTAATTAAGCTGTCCAGCACTTTGATTGCACATGTCCTTGCTTTTCTGGCATTCTTCACTAGCCTACGTACTTTTCAGGTTCCAGGTTGGTGAGACAGGTGGAGAAGAGAGTTTCTCTAATAGTTTGTTGCCACTGGGGTCCTTCTCTATCAGTGGAGCTTACTGTGGAAGGCCTCTGTAATAAAAGCCCAACACTGCAGCTTGCGACCATAGTATCCAGCAAGGTCAGAGTTCACTAATGTATTTGTTGAGTCTTGTAGCCAGGCAGCTATGCTGCTGCCAAAGCAGAGCATATAAATGGTTCCAAAACAGTGAAATGTAAGGATTTTTTTGTATGTGAATTTTCATTTTCCACTAATGATAATGCAGCACTGGCATTATGGTTATCTCAAGGTGATAATGTTTCCCAGCTACTTCACTCTGCATATCTCTGTAGCTGCCAAGGTTCAAGGCTGTGTTCAAATAGTTGGTTGGATAAAATCAGTGGTCACAGGTGATTTCAAGAATACATTTTTCAGGTAATTGAGAAGTATGGATTTGTCCATCTACCATTTTTCTGTGAATGTTCTAATAACCAATAGACCCTTGTTTGCAAGGCTGACACTCAGATGCAAATGAGTACAGGAAGAAAAGTTTTCTCCCTGTACTGAAAGCAGCAGTCACAGGCAAATATTATAAACAATCAATTGGCTGAATTATAGTTGCAGAAAACATTTGTTGAATAGTTTCAGTTAACAAACAGTCTTGTGAGAATCAAAGTCGCTCAGCATTTGAGCAGTGGCTATATTAATTCAGCTAGGTCCAAGTAGCTACTCCCAAGTCCAAAGTATTTTTCATGTCTGAAACCTGCTGTCTCCCCTGACTCTAACTGCAGTGTGGTTTGTGGGTCTGAAGGAAGTTTCTAGGGCTCATGTGAGCTCTGTTACTGCAGGAAAAAAAGAACATCATCTCCATGGCACAGCGAGAAGCTCTAGGGTCCATGCTGCTGCTGCAGAAAACAGGGGGTTGCGCTTTGCAAACCTGGGCTTACTGGGGCCAGACTGCTGCCAGGAGTGGGATTGACGTATGCCCCCACGGCAGCCCCTACCCAGATGCTGGTGGTGGGAGTGCAGGGCCAGAGGGTGGAAGGGTCTGTCGGGGAGAGGGGAACTTGCCATACTTTCTCTTCCCAGCGTAGACCAGCATAAATTAGCTGCAAATTCTGGTATGAAAACTGTACTGTGAATTTAAACTGTGATTATAATCACAAGATGGAGGTTGGGCTATGGGTCTTTCTAGCCAGACATTCTGTCTCTAGCAGTGGGTGAGGGCAGATGCTTAGGGAAGCATATAGGAACATAAAGAGTGATCCTTTCCCTGCTAAACCTGCTCAGCAGTCAGCATTTTAGGGATTATGCAGTTCAGCACTCTACTCAGCAAATGAATAAAATGTCTAGGAAGATCCCATGTGCTGGACATCTGTACAGTCTTTGTAGAAATGGAGTGATTAATTTTGTTCCATCAGAGGTCAGTTCAGGCAAAGCAATAGGGTTTGCCATGTTAGGGAGTGAGAGGACTTGACTGGGCAATAAATAACTCGCTGCTGTTTAATATTTGCAATACAGCAATGTGTAGGTACTTCAAGGGAAAGGGGGGTCCTATTTTGGGCTATATGTACACAGCTAATAGAGAAATCTATCCCCATTTCTGGTGTGATGCAGTTTAACATTCACAGTGCATACGTATCAACAACTGATCGGTCTTCAGTTAATCGCAACAGAAGATGCAGAAAATCAGAGGATGATCATTCAAATAAGGACCCATCGTAAAACTGCCTTCTCTCATGAAATGGCAGGAGAGAGATGAAGGGGAGAGATGCTTCTATCATTTGTAATAGTCATAGTCGTTTTCAAATGCTTTAGTGCTGTGCCCCATAGTTTCAAATGTACAGAGAAAACTTGGTGCAAAGCACATTTGCAGCTGTTATTCTGTACGATGCAATTGATATAGGACGTTATAGGAGACATATGGATATGTAGTTTCTGCTCTTTTGTTCTGTTTGCATGCACACATGTGGGAAGTTAAATATTTTTCAGGCTTAGGGAGGAATGGCTGCATCGCAGTCAATGAGAGTTAAATTCTGGCTTTATTGAAATCAGTGGTTAAATCCAGCATGTACACAGTTGTTTTTTAAAAACAGAGCAGAAATCCAATTTGAGATTTCTTAGTACTAACCTTGTGCAAATATAATTCTTCTATATGAATTATCTTCATATCATGTCAAAAGCAAGAGAGTATTGGGATAGTTTCCCCCAGAGCTCTCTCAGAGTTTTTCATCAGCTGAATTTTATCATTGTCACTGATATGTTTTTCATCCAGGATTTTTCTTCACCGGAGTCTGATAATTATGCTGACTGGTTTGGTGACTATTTCCATGGGGAGCTAATCTAAGAGCACTGTTATTCTTCTCACTTGCAACTGCAGTATGTTTTGAACCTGTAATGGAAATGTTGGTGCATTAAACTGATACCTCTGTGGAGGGGGCTAGGAGGCGAGAAGCTGGACCAAGACATTAACTTTTTCCAGATTATTTGGAGTTCAGATTCAGGAGTAAATTGGAGCAGCACTTTGGAGCTTGGGATGCAGGATAGCATATTGGAAATGACCTCATAACATCCTGCCTTGCTGAGCTCGGATGATGTTAAAGAAATATGGACTTGAAGGAGAAAAGGCAGTTACTGCACTGCCTGGGGTGGGAGTTACTGAATGTTTGCCAGCTTTGACTTCTAGAGGAAAGAGACTTCCATCCCGGCTGACCTTCTAATGACATTGCACAGTTTGGGAAGCAGAAGAATTGCGAACATTATTACGAAATAACACTGCTGTGCTTGAAGAAAATAAGAGATGATTTCAATACAAAGTTTTCCTTGAAGTTTCTCCCCCTTCTGAGGTTACTGCCCTTATCATCCCTACTTAGTGATTTTGTTCTTCAATATTTTGAGCTCCTTTACGACTCTGCTTTTTCACCCAGGCATCTTATTTCTAGCTGAGCACTGAGGAAAACTAATAGCAGAGTATTAAGGACCACTAATTATTAGAAGCAGGCAGTACCATAAAACAATAGGAAAATTAATTGTAAGAGGACATGAAGTAATTCAGTTAAGCATAATAGCCTTAGGGTGGGTAAACGCTAAAATGTTAGTGGACGTGCAATGATTCATCTGCCTGCTTTTAACAGCTACCATTCAAATTGAATTTAAATACTGTAAACAAAAGTCTTTTCGTGGTGTGCTTGGAACTGTAATACAGCTGCAAAGTTCCAGAGGAAAATGCTGCATTGCAGCTCTCCTTCTGTTTCGCAGCAAATCTCTGCTGGCATGTAACATGCAGAGGAGGAGCTTCAACACAAGCAGGCTGTTTTCAGCTTCATTATGCAGATCAGCCGTCTCTATCATCCACATTATAAAAACATCTTTAACTTCCTTTGGGGATGGAGGAGAGAGAGAATAAGAGAGGAACGGGGGAAGAAAAAAAAAGAGGTCAGACAGCTTACACACTGATTTCCCCTGGTATTACTATTGCAGTGTCTCTCAAAGTGCAGTGTTTTTGCCTTTGTACAGATCCAACAGATCTTGACATCCACGTTGTTTAATTTCAACTATTGCTTATCACTGGGATTTAGTATTAGACTTTGTGTTTTGGGTGAGTCTGAAACTATTCTGTAACGCTTTAACCGACAGGCAGCCCTTGCTTTACTGAACGCTGTGATTCATGGCTGGCTGCTGACACTAGGGAAAGTGAAGACCTTCCAAATAACCTTGAAACAGGGCTGACCAGCAGCCTCTCACATGCTTTTAAATATGGGGGAAGGGGGGCGGTAAAGAAAGGAGGAGGGGTTTAGGAGTCCAATATTTACAACATTCATGTTTAGTAGCTTGCCTCCCAGAGAAAACTCCCCGGTTATCTGTAGTTTCTTACAACTGTTCAAGAAAAGAAGGAAAAGCAAATCTGCAGATAGTGCCAGACTGAGAGAGGGCAGTCCTTGAATGGTCCCAGAGAACAGGTTTGTGTAAATGATTTAGTGCTGTGTCACACCAGGTGAAAAATGGGATTTAGGGGAGGGTTCTGCAACCCTGTCAGCAAGACCTGGCATAATGTTAGGAGAAGAACACCAGGAACCTGCAGGACAAGAAGTACTATTGGAACTCCCAAGGTCCCATCCTACTCAGCAGAGACTAAGCAGATTATCCCTTCCAGCAAAAGCAGATTGAAAATGAAAACAGGAGAGCTACAATAAGGCTTTTTGCCACTGACACACTGTAGGTTAATAGGGAATATTCTGTTGCCTTCCAGAAAGCTCAAATATCCTAAAAAGATACACATAGGTCCTCCTCCCTGGATTTCAGCAAAGCAGGGAGTGCAAAATGGAAACCTTTTGGGGCAAAAGGAAATGGGAATGGAAAGCTTTAAAAAAACCCCAAAACAATGAACCCACAAAACAAATAACAACCCAAAACCAAAATACAAGAGCACTAATGTGTTACCACTATTTGCCAGTTATATTTTCAACCTTGTCACATGTCTTCCCCTCCCCCAAAATAATTTCTCACATTTAAATAGAATTAGGAAGCCAATGTATCCTGCAAAAGGTGGTTTTCTTGCAAAAAGGAAAAAACAAAACAGCAGAAAATGGTTTGTAAAAGTAGGGGAAGGAGTTTGCACACAGAGCTTTTGTTCTTGTCTGTTTTGCAAGCCAGGCCTTTTGCGGGCCCATGCGAGTTCAACTCTTGCATTTGAAGCCTAATGCTGAATCCATTACAGGGCTCTGGTGAGCCTGCAATGAATTCTAGTCATTCCTAGGAGGATGCTCATGGCTCAGTTAACAAGGTTGAAGTTGCCTGGCCCCAGGCTACATCTCCTATTTTGGGGGGAAATAGTACAAAGGTTGAAATCACTTTTTTTTCCTTTGCCTGTCTCTTAACTTTTCATCAGGGATGCATCATCTTTGCTACACTATTAAAATATTTACAGAATTGTTGGGAAACAGAAGAACCATTCAGACAAAATATTCATAATCTTCCCCCATAGATTCTGCATCCAAACCTGCTTCTAACAGTGCATTAATTAATTAAAGTACCTTTCCTATTGTTTTTTAAAGTATCTGTCATTGCTGGAGTGCATCTGCTGTTGAAATGGTAGCTCTGGAAAAAAAAGTGCAATTATACAATATGGGTATTGTTTTAAAATTAAAAAGAGAGAAAGAAACTGCACTTCAGCACTCTTGAGAATCAGTCTGAGTGCTATAATTTGGAAACCCAGACTAGACAATGCCTCTTCCTGTCTAAGATAAATGAAGGTCTTGGGTCCTTCAAGGTTTTTGCATTTAGCGTGTAGAAACAGTGTTTCTCATGCTTGATCACAGACCCCACTCCTTATTTAGATAAAAGCAAAACTAATTGTTGGAACAGGATAAGGATTGTAAAAAAATAGATGTACGTTGAATACTTTCATGTGGAAAATCTGGTCTGGCAAGCACACCGTGTTTGGTAATTGAATGCAGGAAGCAGCAAATATGGTTAATGGCTTACTAGTGTTCAGGAAAGCCGCGTGGAAAAAAGGTGTGCATTTTTCCCAGAGGTGATGAATGTCTTTTGCTCGAGTGATTTGTTCCCTGCAAATGTGAGTGCAGGTCAGCTGAAACTATTTGTAGGTTTGTGAGAAGCTTGTTGAGTCTGTTTGAACAAAAAACATAGAGAGAAATTAAAAAAAAAAAAAAAAGAATTTTTGTAGAATTTTTCACCTTTTTCAATAGTTTTCCATTTCCCAAGAAAAACTTGACCAGTTTGGCATAATCCAAACCAACTAATTTTTCCATTTTAAATTTAGCCAGAAAGCCAAATTATCAGCTTTTTCACATTGCTTTAATTGATCCCCATCTGGTAGCACCTGATCTTTGCCAGGAAAGAAGAGTGAGAAGATTGTAAATTCTCTCTTCAGTCTTCATTTTGCAACAGAGGTCACTTGTTACTTGAGACTCAATTGTTTTCACACTCTAAAGCACTGGATTCCGGAATTGTCAATGGTAAGAACAAAGTAATTCTCATTAATTTTAATGGGAATTTTAAACATGCTAAGGTTTTAAAATAGATCCCTTTAAGACACCTTTAATTCTTCTCTGTTGAGAAAGGTTACCTCTTGCCAAGCAAATATCTCTTCAGTATTTTTCAGATGGACAGATAAATCCAGTTCATGATGATTAGTTTCCTAATGTTTTGCAAAGACTCTCTGTATTGTCTACCACTAAAGGTGCAGCAGGCAGGACAGAAGGGTGGTACAACTGGGAATAACTTCAGAGCTTGGAACAGAACTGATCTTCAAGAAGCGCCTTGCACCTTGAAGGATTATTTTCTGAGGAAGTGTGGGTCTTCAGGTGTCACAACTTAAAGCTGTGGAAGTGACAGAAGCAAAACTTAAAAGAGAAGAAATAGATATGATGACTAGACTGAATGCTTTTGTAAGCTGCTACAGAAAAAATGCCAAGATCTTCTTACCTGGTAAGTGGATGTGACAGACAAATAATGCCAGTTTGATATGCTTTTTAGAAGATCTAGAGTTGGGAAATCTTAACTCACTAAATCTGTTCTGATGAAAAAACTCTCAGCTGGCTGTTCTCTGTTGCTATGGAAAGGTTAAGAAAACTGGCTATTGTATCTTCTAGTGAATTTACAATTTGCCTTAGAATGTTTTTTTCACATTCACCTTTGTATTTAAACATACCAAAACTGCATTTTCCTACTTCCTATAGTCTATTCCATATTGCAGCTTTTTTTGTCAATTATCTAATTACTACCAGCGCTAGAGTCTTTGATCAAGCGAACAGTTGTTACAGGTCTTGAACCCACTGCTTGGCTCCTTCTGGGCGCAGACACCACTTGAAAAGCATCCGAGTTGAAGAAGGCGTTTCAAATGTACTCATCTTTCACCAGAAGCTGCTCGTGTGGAAGTCAACGGTGGAATTCCCAGGTAAAGTCGGTGTCTGTGAGACCAACCCAAATTAAGCGCTCTTTAAAAATCTGCCTTCTGGAAGTCTGATCCCATAATAGTAAACCTTGAAAACAAGAGCACAGGGGAGATCTGAAGAATGTATAGCTAGAAGCAATACACAACACTTCCTTCCCTAGCAAACTACTTCCTGAAACGCACACAGCTGAAAGGTCAAGTGGTTTAGAAGTCCAGTGGTCGTACACCTTTGAGAAAGAAAATGAATTTGACTTAGTAGAAACATATTCATGGGGTGAGCAGAAGAAAAACAAAAGAAATGCCAACCTATCACACTTCTGTTGCTGAAAGGTGATCACAATGGCGTTGTCTCAGCGTGGCACAACCCCACAATGAGAGCCACCAGTCTGCAAGCTGATAGTGCAAAACCCGTAAATATATAACACAGTTGCAAAATACTTGAAACATATTTTAAAAGTAACTCTTGGATAAAGTAGACAAGCAATGTTTAAAAAGAGATTACTTTTTGCATCATATGTCTGCAAAGTATTGTGGTCTTTGAAAGTAACTTCTCACTCATAAATTTATTAGGGATAGAGCTTTTCTTCAGTATCAGGTAAATAAAAATAAATGTCTCAAATGTTGGCTAAGGGACTGAGAATAATATACTTGTATTTTCATTAGCGTAGCAAGCTCTGTTCTGGTCACTGTGGAATATTAAATATTGGAAATCAATAGAGTAGCTGTATATGTATAGTACACTTTAAGAGTAATTACTAGTACCTAACTCCTCTGCATGTCTACATTCACTTTAGCAAATAATGCTGGTTTTAATGTTGATAAATGTGTAGTATGAACTGGCTGGCTTAATTAAAACTGTTGGGATGGAAAAGCTTAATGCTGTGTGATGTTTTGTTCAGGCTTATAGCAGGTTCCATGAAAAGTTTGTGCCCAGACATTGTAAAGCCCTGAAACATATGTCACCACTCAAGGCAAAGCAAAGGATATGTCAATGTTTCAAGGACCCACACAACTCGTGAGGCCAAAACCTCCCGCAGCCATAGAGGAAAGCAGGGACTGCAGGGGGCTGTGGGGATGAGGCCAGGGCAGGGTCTCCTGTCCCTGCAAGTATCTGGGCAGGTGGCGGGCCACCCCTCCGCCTGTCGCTGTCTCCCAGGAAGGCTGCTTGGTCCTTTCCCGGGCCAACATGTGCCCTAGGTCATTTAGGAAGGATACCATGTGGAGAAGTTGTGTGTTGCTACTACCTGTGAGGATGACATAAGTTGAAGAATGAAAAATTCAATTTGTCCTACCCTGCTGAGGAGCTTTGGGCCAGCCCTGATTTGCCCTTGTTGTCCTGTGTCTGTTCCCTGTTGTCACAGCATGAGGGTGCTTCACAAGAACTGATAAATTTTCCCTTCCAGAAAGATATTTTTAGGGAGCTGAGGCACATCAGGGTGTCCTGAAATGGAGCATGTGGAATTTCACTGTTTTCAGACTTAGACACACTCAAGTGGATTCAGAGCCGCTGTTACAAGTCCTCACCTTGATCTAAAGCACTCACAAAAACCGTGACAGAGCCAGGAACTAAACCTTGAGCTCCCTAAGTATACAGAGATATGGGCAAAACCATACTGCTGAAGTATCTATTCGCAAAAAATATATGGCCAATATTCAGTCTGGGATCTTTGTCGGGCATGACAGTTTTGGCTGGGGAAAAATAATGTTATCTAGCTGATTTTATTGTTGCATTTCCAAGATGAAATATTTCAATGTTTTCCTGAAAAGTTGCTCTAATTTTTCATGTGAAAATGTATTTCAGTTTAGTTTTTACAAATCTATGTAGCACAAACTCAGTGGGCTATTTCCCTTACGCATTAAATGAAGTATATTGAACCTAATAATGGTCAGCACTTTGGGCACCTTATATGGGGTGGAAAAAAAATCAAGGAAAGCACAACTAATTATTTGCTTTCTTTTCTGTTGATAAAGTAATGTTTTTCCAGATAATATTTTTAAATTGTTCCCTACTTAGGGTGTTTCAGACTAATGTAAGCTTTTATTAAATTACACAGTTCAATCATTTTCTTTGGTATTAGATCAACCACAGTTCTGTAAGTTTTGGTATGAAGTACTTTTGTAGTTGATCTCTGTAGTCTTTCAGTGTGCCAGAATATAATGTACAATAAAATGGACTTCTACCAGGTTCCCTCAGACTACTGTTTTAGAAGCTATATATCCACTGACTATCAATATCACTGTAAATAAAAAAGTAAAAATAATAATAATTAAAAAAGACCAGAAACTAGTAACCGTAGTTACGCTGAAGGAAACTAGTTCACTTAAACTAGTTTAAAAATTTATTTAAAAGAATTCCCTGAAACAAAAGTGGAAGACAGAGGAAGTATGTGGGATTTGGGAAGAGGGGAACGCCAGCAAAATGAGGTATTACAGACCTGGTTGATGTCCAAAGGGTTTTGTGCTGAAGTCCTACAGAGGATGCTTGTGCTGATCTTGTAGGCTGAGTAGGCTCCAAACCAAGTAATGATCCAATCTGATGGATTTAGCTCTCCTTCTCCTTTTGACAGCAACTCAAGGTGTGATACCATTTCTGCAAATGGGTCCTCAACATCCAGTTTCCCAGAGCCAAGGTGCTGATTTCCTTCTGCTGATTTCCTTCCACAGGATAACTGGTGTTGACCAAAATTTCTGCCATTGTTTGCATCACTATTTTTAAAGCACTTCGGAATTAAGTAACGATTTTCACAGTCAACCACAATCACCTCTCACCTTATCCTGATCTGCCCTTACAATGAGACATATGCTACAATGTCAGCTCATTGTTTCAGTCACATTCAAACTTTACCAGAGGATCAATTATTTGGTTTCTACTCAGGAAAACAAAGAGTTTTTGTCCAAAGCTGCTTGGGTTTGAATAGCTGCTCATCAGCATTTGTGAAAGCTTCTTCATTGCTAACTATCTGCTAAGAAAGTATTCTCTGGATGTGTTCATTTTGTTTCAGCTCTCCCTGAAGGCTATATAGCTTTAAAATGGTTTTCAGAAAACAAAGCGAAGGTTGTACTTAGATTTAAGACATACACAGTTATACTAAATAGTCACAGCTGACATAAAATAGCCAGTGGATCCATCCCTACAGAACCTCTTTGGCAACTGCTTTGTCCTGGATCTCTGCAGAGGTGTCCAGCTCAAAACCCACGCATTATTTCTTAAGAACTTAAGAAAAAAATTTAACTCTTATGCCAGAGATTTTCAAGGAAGAATATGAAGCATCAGGATGTACTCTACTGCAAAACAAGGGCTCCCACATCTCATTCCTTCCTGAACAATCACTGCAGTCTTTAAACAAAAGATTACAGTAAAATGCGGTATTTTATGGCATTATTCCCCACAGCCACAAGAGGGGGTTTGAAGAACATGATCTGCTTCGCACTTTGAGCCTAAGCCTTTCCTTTAGCGCATGATATGTTAGTTGTCTCGTGAAACCAGTCATTTCCTGAAATGACTGAAATTTTCAGTCATTTTACAAAATGAGTCCTTCACTCACTCATTTGGTAAAATGACTAAAAGTTTCACGCATTCTACGAAATGACTGACGTGCTGGATATTCTGCTAGACTATTTGACTGTTTGTTTCACTCAGTAACAGGCATATTGTGAAAAGGGGGGTTATTGGATAAGGATCCTCTGCCTGTTCTGCGGTGACTGCTGGGGATGGCTCTGGATTTTGAAAGTAGCTTCAGAAAAAAACTTTACAAAAAGTATGAGAAGTGCCCAAAGTGCATGATACCAGGCAAAGAATACCGTGCAACTACTGCCAAGATCCCAAATCAAAGTCAAGACTTGAATAATGCCTGCTTGTGGAGTAAGTTTTAAAGAACAGCCTATTTTTTTTTTATTTTTTTTTTTCTCTCTGCTCTCACCATCACTTGTCTCTGATTATGGAATTGCCAGTTAGTTCTTTTATATTTCTTTCACTGTTCATAAGTGTGAAATACTATGGTGTGGTGACAAAGAGAAGCTAATCAAGAAACACTGGACTAAAGAAGCATCTCCTCTATACCATGTGAGCATTGAAGACAGCTATGATATTATCAGAAAAGCACGTGTTGCTACACGTTCATGTTATAAAGCATTTACCATCTAAATACGGGAACATCACAAGATAGGCTGTTGAGCTCTTAAAATCTTTCTATTTTGGGTGTCAGAAGAGAGAGATCCTTGACTAATGATGTTGGTGTAAAACTGACTGTAAGCAATGAATACTCATCACGAGGGCAAGTTGACCTTATTAATATGCAACCTTGGTCTCAAGGCAATTTCAAGGGGATAATGGTGTACCAAGACCACCTCACCAAATTTGTGTTCTCTGAGCCCTTATGTCAGAGGGAGCACCAGAAGTGGCCTTTCAACTTTTTGGTATTTTTCTCTTACTTGGTATCCCTGTTGTGTTGCGGAGTGACAAAGGAACTGAATTTGCTGCTGAAGTCATCCAAGAACTGAAGGTTCTGTGGCCTCTGCTTAGCTTGGTGCATGGAAAAGCAAGATATCCACAAAACCAGGGCTCTCCCAAAGGCAATATTAAGCAAATGTTCTTAGCATGGATGGCAGACAATAATTCATGGGACTGGACTGTGGGGATTCGCTTTGTCCAGTTCTCAAAAGCACCACCCGTCAATCTGGAATAAACTGCTCACCGTATGCAGCTCGGTTCAGTACCAAATGTGGGCTTAGCTCAACCTCTCTACCATCAGGGATCATCAACCACCTCTGGAGTCAGCACAATCTGCTTTCAGTGTTCAGCGCTCTTTCTAATGGCTCTGCTTCATCAACACATCCAGAAGACATGCTGCCTTCTGTGTCTGACACATTGGTAGGCAGCCAAACTGGAACTACTGCTAAAGTAAAGGTTAGAACCTGTTCTGATATCTCAAGCTCTGACAGAAAGGATTCATCCAGACCCACCAAATTCTCCACCCACCGGTACCCCTGAGCTAACTGGTCCTTCACTTCTAGGGCACCATCCCAACCACCCCCTGCAAGATCCTGCCTCCCTGGGCAGCAGGAAGAAGCCTGGGCACTGCGGGATTTGCAGGCAGAGCTCCCACTAAAGCACAGACTTCAGACAGATGAAAACACTGAAAAGCCAAACAGATATAATACTGAAGTCACAGTCACCTCAGTTATGAAGATAAGTTCAGTTCTGGCAGGTGGTGTATATGGCTGGATGATTTCAGAAATAAATGTAGAAGTCTATGGCTTCAGAAGTATAGAAATTACAAAAATAATCTCATGTGTAACAAGGTATCAGGCATTCTACATGGTGCCTCCCTACTAGTTTCACTGACTTCATTAAAGGCGTGAAACTTTCTCTTATTTCATGGAATGACTGAATGAAACAGCCATTTTGTGAAATGGGTGAAAATTTTAATAATTTCCTGAAATGACTGGTTTCAAAATATGACTGTATCATATAAACTCTGGAATCACCTAGGACCTTTTTCAGTAACATACACTTCCCAGGAAGGTACATAGAACAGAAATATTACCCATGGCTTCATTTTATGCCGTGCTGAGGGAGGAGAAGAGAAAAGGAAAAGAGGCATGTGTTTTAAACCCATTAAGACATTTTGTGCTGTACCAAGCGAAAATTGTTCTCTAATGATACAATATAACATATCCTAAATTGGATTATAATATACAGCCTCCTTTGCTGTATATAGTTAACTATAAGTTGCCTTTCTGGAAGGCACTGTGTGGTTTCACCACAGTGACATAGTTTAGAATAAAATGAATCCTCCAAGTTGGGGAGAGTTTTTTCATGCAGTCCTGTGTCTTCTGAAAGAATAGCTTTGATGCGTGTTTCTGCTGTGCACTCCATCATAGGAGTGTAAATAACAGTTCCTTCACCTCTATCTTCCCCCCACACACACACTCTCACCTTGTTGTTTTCTTGAAGCGTCTCATGGGTCAGATGTGAATCTCGCAGCTGTAACCTTTTCAACCTTTTCATTAACATCCCTGTTCCGTGTCATTTACCTTTCTTCTGCACATTTTACTTAGTTCTTTTGCTTTTGTATCAAATAACAATTCTGTAATTAAGAATACGGGCAGCTCGTAGCCCTATTTTTTCTGGTTTTCTTGCTCCTTTTTAGAAAACTTAATTGCTGCCTTTTTAACTTCCAGGTTAGAGCAGCAGGGCACAGGAGTGCAGTTCATCAAAGCCATTGTATTGATGCTGATGCGTAAGTTGCCTGGCATGGGATACCACAGAGTAACAAAGGTGCATTATTTCATTTCTATTTGACACATGACCTTGAAAAATGTAAATGTTATATCTATGGCAATTTGAGAGTTCGCCCTGTCATTTAATATGCACAGTCCCATTTCTCGTCCTCTTTTTCTTTTTCTTTTTACCATAAATTTTCTATCCCCAAGGAAAAAAAAAAAACAGATACAAGTTATCTGAATTTAATTACAACTGAAAGATGATACCCCAAAATCTTATGTTATGAAAATCATATAAGCCAAAAGAACAGGTCTGAGGGAAAAGCACTCAAGTTCTGTTAGGACCGCCCCCCCCCCCCCAGTGAACTAGAGTTTTCAAAAATGCCTAAGGATATTGAACACATTAATTCTTGGCTATCCACCTGGAGACCTTCTCAAAGGGCTCGATCTGGAGTTATTGTGGATTTCTTTTACTCCGTATACAGATCCCTTGCAGATGTCTGTTTGGGAAGCACTGAAATTGTTGTACACAAAATAATTAGTCACTTTTGCATTTTTTGGCCTTAGGCAAATGCTTCAAAAACAACTCTTCTGTCTCCATCAATATTTGGTCAGTGGATCTGTGTTCAGAAGGGGCTTAGTGGGAAGCAAACGTGGTATGTGGCTTTGCATAGGTATTTGAATTAAAATGTTTGGTGGCCTTTTGAAGCTCTTTAGGAGTCATTCTATGAGAAAGCAGTTATAGTGATAACAGCTACCAGGCAAGAAGAGCAATAAACAGATTGTGAGCCGCCCATTGGCTGCAGGATGCTTCCATGAACCATTTGCAGATTAATGTTTATTGACAAGTAAATCTGCAAAGCTTTGAGTCTTTCAGTGAGTTATTTTCAAACAAAAGAAGCAGCTAAATATGTCCAACTATTTGGAAGAAATTTAACACTGTTAGTTGCTTAGTTGAGCATAAATTTCAAGTATGAGAACATATGACTGGCTTACACCAGTTTCATTCTGAATTTGCTGTCTTGCTGAGGATCTGTCAGGAAAGCATAATGTTTTTGCTAAGTGCATCTGAAAGATAGGTAAGTCAGCTTATTCAGAAAACTGTGGGAAGGAGAGTTGTAGCTGAAAACTCGGTTTGTATATTCAACATGATGAGTCATAAAATACCTTTAAATGTCATAAAATACAAAATATTTTCACAAAAGCATACAGCCTGTGAACCCAGAGTTGTTTCCTTTTCCAGCCAGAAGACTGAGCAACGAGAGATAGAAAAGGTAAAGAATAATTGACAGATTGTTTTGACTGAGGCTTATCCATGTTGTGAAGCGGCCACTGGAAGAAAAAGCAGCAACACTTTGTTCCCCACTCCTTGTAGTATGTGAACTCTGCCATGAAGGAGCCGTAGTCCTGGCTGTGTACCTTACTGATTTCCTGTCACCACACTCCCCTGTCACCTGCGAATGTTCTGTTCCAGGCTGAGTGGGACCTGATGTCACACCAGTAATGCACACATTCCTGGGCCTTTCTCTTTTTTACAGATATTTAACAACTTAACACCTTAACTGTTGCTTCTGCATTATATCCATCCTTGGAAAATACTTCAATTCATTTCAACAGACTGCCATAAAGGACTTGATGAAGAGAATGTGGCAGATTAGGGATAAATTTGAAAGGATGGTAGCCAAGAGTAAAGTAATTATTGTTGACTGAGTCCAAGCAATCTAGATATCTTATGTATGACCTTGTCGTAAGGAACTAAATGGGACAGGGCTAAGGCAGTGTGTGTGTGACTGATTGATTTAATCCTGCCGAACTCTTAATTTTTGAATGGAGTCTGAGAGGTTAGCGAGCAATCCTTTAATTTCATTAGCTGAGCACTTTGAACACTGGATAAAGCCAGTTTATTTACTGCTTACATCTAAAACATTTTTATCTTCAGATACCTAGATATTTTCCCTCTGTGACAGCAATACATTTTTCATTACGACTTGCTATTTCATGCTGGTCGTTACTTCCCTGCCTGAGCTTGGGCTGCAGTGCAATCTACATGTACAACCCATGGACTGGTTTCATCTGAAGCTTGACCTTGTGACATTTTCACTGGACGGCGAGAGAATTTGCAAACTAAGGTTGTTTATATTTGAAGGGATAGTTAATGCCTTTTGTTAATTTTTTTGTTGTTGTTTTGTTGGGTTTTTTTTTTTCCAAAAGCCCTAAACTTTTGCAATAGTGTGGAATTAAAATGTATATCGTTTGCACTTATTATTGGTAACACAGGAATGACCAGAAGTCATATATTAGATTTTGTTGTTGTTTCTGTAGAAACATCTACATAAGCACAGGAAATATCCTGAAGACATTATTAAGATCCAGTCAGAAAATGGAGTTTTGTTCTCTGGGAAATTCTGTTTCATGAGGAAAAAAAGATTTCGGTCAGCAGGCTTTAATTTGTGTAATAAGAGGTAACATCTCATGGAGAACATAGGAATTTTTCGCACACAAAAATAGTCAGAACTTAACAATTTGACTGATCCCATAACATTTTTATTCAGCAGGTTTCAGGTTTGCAAGGATTCTTTGCAAACTCTGATCTCCCTATAAAATAGTATGCATGTCTTTTCATGTCTTTTTCTGTCTCTTCTCTCTCCCTAGCTTTCTTTTCCTTTTTTTTTTTTTATAGGAATTCCTTAATGTTGTTTCAGATTGCCTTTATTTCACTCCGATTCTACCTCCTACAAGCATTATTACAGCAACTGGCTCTATGTCAGATCTATGTTCTCCATGCCTCAGTTATCCCTGTCTTGTTAGTGTCTTCCCAAAGTTATTACTCCTGCTTACCCTCACACAAGTACTTTCCTTCCTGTCATACCAATTTGTCCTTCCCACCCCTCTCTCTCTACCCTCCATGGATGATCTATTTTTCACATTAAATATTGGCTTTTTCTTTCACCCTCTCTCATGTACTACCAGCATGGTTTAGGAAGAGTAAGGCCTTAAACACCCAGGAAGTGATGTCTGGCTGACACCTACGGCTTTGGTCTTGGGGTCCTTTTTAGCCTTTTTTTATGATTTCATGATAATGAGATGTAAAATTCACCTCCGATCTTTCCATGGTGCATCCATCACCTATACAACTTATGTTCATACATCATTTTGGGTTTTGCCATGTTGTCCCTTACCTTGGAGGGAACTCCGACTTCTGGAAACCTTCCTCTTCCACTTAACCTGCTTGGAGCTCTGAGGCATAAAACCCAACTACTGCCCGCAAGGAGCAATGCCACTGAGACCATCCCTTACCACACCATGTTGCCTCCACTCACCTGCCTCGTCAGCAGCCTGTCTACAGCCTCTGCTGTTGCACATAGGCTGGGAGGCCTTCAAGGAGAGAGATTTTGCCCTGTGTTCCCAAAGCCCCGTGGGGATCTCCTCTGTGATTTGGAATCCTAGATGTTGCTGTAAAACAAGCAGTGCTGAGCACCAAGGAGCTGCTACCACTCTGGTGGCATGCTAAGGATTGTCACCCTTGACATGGTACCCTTGGGCAAAGTATGTGAATTTCTGCTCACCTGACTATTCTTGACCAGCTTTAGTGCCTCTATGTTTGGAGTTGCCCCACTGAAAAGAATTTTCTCTCTTCACACATGAAGGTAGCACAAACCCTGAGTAACTTGTGCAGGCTTCAAAGGAGAGCAAAGAAGAATACCTCAAGGCCCTTTTTCAATAGGAGGAACCCCCACACAAACCTTTGCAGATATGTGTTATGTTTTCTGAAAATTCAGCTAAAAAAAAGAAAAAAAAACCCTGGATCAAAATGGAGACCCCACTGTCTCTGGAACATAATGCTTTGCTGTGCTTAAACATGTAAAGTGCAGTAAGCTGCCAAGCTGATTTCCATGGGGCATGTGGAGACAGTGCATGACATGTTCATTCTCACCCAACAGCAACCCCGAGCTGAAATGTGCTATAAAAAAAGAGCCTGGGGCAGCCTTCCTGCCCAAGGACCCTTCAATTGCAGAGGGAACGCAGTTCTCCTTCTTGGAAGATTTTGTTCTCCTCTGTTAGAGAGCAGAGTGGAGCAGGTATTATGTGAAGATGAGGTTATTGATTGTGCCTGTCTGGAGTTGGGAAACGAAGCCCTGAAACTCTCCCGTATGGCCGTGGGAATGCCGTAGGTGCTAGAGGGCTCCACGGGGAGCACAGGCCTCTTACGCTGCCTCCATGGCATGAGGAATGACTGTACATTTTAAATGCTGTTTTTCAGGGCCTTGGATTATGATTTATTATATTTACATGGGAGACAAAGTAAAGAATAATACAGAAAAGTTAAGGAGGTGGGGAGAGCTGTTGTCTGCTAAGAGTGTTTTCAAAAAAGCTATCCCCATTTTTGCTTATTGACTGAAATAATCCTTGTAGGCACTGCATTATGCATGGGTTTAGGCTCCAGTCGTAGAGCATGCGCAGTACCCTGGGGCCTGAATCTGCTCCTCAGTACCGAGGTTCGTAATCTTGCCCCATAGGTACAGCTGATATTAAAACAGACACAATTGTTAAAAACAAGCCCCCTGCACTCTTCTTCCCCCTCCCCAAACCCCCAAACCCACAACAGCGCTGGGTTAGGCTGCAGTTATTCAAAGACCCGTACCGGCACAGAGAAGGGCTGGAAACCTCTGGCAGTAATGGGGGCAGCGACGGCTAGCCAAGGACAGAAATTAGAAATGTCCTACAGCAGATCTGTCACAACAGAGAAAGTTCCTAGTCTGTGGTTTCCAGCTTCACAGCCTCTCCCCCCTTCAGCTGTTTGTTCCTCCCTGCCTGGTCCCTTGTCGGGTACGGAAAGAGGACTGTGCGCCGTCAGCTGCCTGCTCGCTTTGAACTCTAGTGGCAGTTCCCTCCTGCAGAAGCTCTGTGCAAAATTACTCGCCTCCTGAGAATCTTCTTGCTATAAATTACATTACGCCCTCACAGTAATCTAAATTGTTTTAGAGATGCCCAGTGTAGTTCTGGATTTTAAAGCCATGGCAGCAGTTTGAGAGGTGAATAATTTCATTTCTGCTTGGAGTACACATTCAGCTCGGTGCCTTTTAACATGTATCTATATTCCTAAGTTGACCAGGTCCAGCCTGACTTCCGAGACCAGACTAGTTTAATTCCCATATTATTTACATGCAAGTTGTACGTTTAGGATAAGCTGCTGTGCTCTCTACAGTGGGATACTCCAGCACTGTCAGCGCCTCATTGTCCATCTTAATTCTCATTTATGCAATCTGGAGTGATTACACTGGGTGCATTAGTGCATAAAACACCAGCTGATATATGTCTGGAGCTTGGATGTCCCCCAGATCAGTGTAGATACCTTGAACATGATCTGACTGCATTCTAACAGGGGCTGGAATAGGCTAGGAACTACACAGGTCATCAAAGTCAGCACTCAAATCCCCCGAGAGTCTCACTCTGAGCTCAGACTATGGGTGCATCCTTAAAGCGTGAGAGAAGAATTAGGCTCATTTAACAGCTTTGAATTCCATCACATCCTTCTTTGTGGAAAAGACACAATGTATTTGTTTCATTACATGAGTTGAATTTGTAATATGTAATCCTACACTTTCTTCTGCTTTTCTTGAATTGTAGAGGCATATAATGCAGTGATTTCAAATGACAGACCTAATAAATATACAGTTTGTTGGAATCATATCTATTTATTTCTTTATTTAGGCAGTTTAGACTAACTTAAATTAGTGTTTACTTCTTTTCTCCTCTCTTGACAGGTAGGAGGATGACAAGAGCTTGTGTTCAGGCTATTCGTACTAGAACACTTTCATACCTGTCATGTTTTTCTTCACCCTCTCATGGCAACACAGGTAACATGAAGAAATGCCAATGATCCATTATTTGTTTTTTAATAGTAAATCCAGTCCAGTGCTTGTAGATGGAAATTTTACATGCATAACTGTCCAGTCAAGCAGTAATTTGTCACTGAGCTGAAATTATGCAGGGCTCTCTTGGATGCTGTGGTCAGTTTTTGATCTGAGGAGCTCTTGGGCGTGCATTCATGACGATCCAGCACATTGTTTCATGTCATTTTTACATACATTCACAATTTTAAAAATTATTTTGATATTAGTGTTTATGTTATTGCTTTCCCCTACCACCATGTTTATAGAAATGATTTGATGGTAGTATTTAAGGTGTATTCTCCTGGCTCCTGTTGGTTTTGCAGAAAACAGCAGGAGTTTTATGGCAATTCTTCAGACTCCTGCCTGAGGAAATTCTGTGTAAGCAGAATCCTTTGTCTGTATCCCCTGTTTCCTTCCAGTCTATGACAAAGTAACTCTTGAAAGCCAGTGCAGCTATCTGTGATTCATAAACTTGCTAAAAGGTTTAGTTCATCTTGAAGTATCCTAAGCTGTGACATAAAATAGAAAATCTCAGGCTAGAGCCCTGGCATGCGATGTGTCTGCTTATCCTTGCTGTTCCTTGTGCTGGAGCTTTCTGGGTGAAGCTGGCTGTGACGATTCTCCATTAAGGCAAAACGTCAGGCAGCGTGCTCACACCCTCCTCCCTTCTGAATTTGATAACAGTTTCTTTTTTTCCTCTTTTGTTTGTCTGTTTAGGTGATAATCATAGGAAAGCATGTGATAGCCTATGACACCACAGCTGTTTGCAATTCCACTTTTTGTATTTATGCAAGTCCCCTGAGACTCTGGTGATGGAGTATTTTGCAGCCAAAAAGAATTTCCCCATGTGCATTTTGTTTGCAAACCATTTTTTAGTTTGTATATCTTTTCACAAGCTCTTTGTTCTCGGAGGGGTGGGGAGAAGAGTGGGAAAAATATATTTTTGGGGGTAATTTGTAATTATTTTTTACTATTATTCCATGAAAAACACAAAAACCTTCACATGCTTGGAGTAAAGCCAAAAATATCCATTTCTGTTTGAACATAAGTGACATGCTCTTTCATTAGCACGTATGGTGTCTAAGACACTGGTCTTCAGCTGCTTTATCTCACTGCTAAAAGATATTTATATATCACAAACTTGAATCAAATATAATTTCTCAGATTGGTTTCTTTTAGGAAGAGTAGTTGAAGAGAAGAAAAACAACTAATGGGAGGGAGAAAGTATTACAAGAAGTGAAATGCAAATTCCAGGTAACTTTGGAAGAGAAATGCTGACCCAGTCCATGTCCTGGATATAAGTTGCTGTTGTGGTTTATTTTATTTTATTTTATTTTATTTTATTTTATTTTATTTTATTTTATTTTATTTTATTTTATTTTATTTTATTTTATTTTATTTTATTTTATTTTATATTTGTGAGGTTTGTTTTGTTTTGTTTCATTTTGTTGGATATTCTTTTAAAGATGAGCTGTGATGGATATATGCGCCCTTCCATTCTGCCCTCACTTGAATCTTTCCTGTCTAGGTTAAAAAATAATTTCTAGATCTTAGAATCACAAAATGCCTTTCCTCACAAATCCCTCAGAAGTACAGTAAGCACAACCCTTCAGTTCACAGTGGCTATTTTCTGGGCCTAATGATTTTTATAGCACAAGTACAGAGGTGTAGCTGAGCCTATAAAATGACTCTGGCTGGCTGGAGACAAAAAAAAAAAAAAGTAGTCTGTAGTCTTCATGATTTTTTTTTTTTAACAAATGGTAGTATCTCTAATGTAATCTGCTCTGACTGATACATGCATTTTGTCTGAGAAATGGAGGTATGCAACCATTTTTAATATTCTGTAGGAAATAAGAATCTTGGTCAGTTACCATGCATGAAAGCATTGGCTAAATACCTGCAACAGGTCTATAGCTCTTCTCTGGCACTGTGGGCTCTATTGCTGAAGAGCAGAAACTGAGAACATTAGGAGTTATCTACCCTTGGATAATGAAAATAATTTACTTGTTAGGAATGAAATTAGGATGACAGTTCAGGAGCTAAAAGCTGTCTTCCATGAGGAAGATGAGTTAATATCTTGCAGTACCTTTGTAGGAGGAGAATCAGTTAAATTAATTAGACAAAATATCTGATAACTAGACTGGAAAGGCAGTACTAGGTAGAGTTTTCTGTCCAGCTTCTAACACCTTATGCTTCCTAAAACATTGATTTTTTTTCCCACTTAATTTAAAAAAATAGTGCAAGTATTCAAGCTTAAAAATAGGATACCTTTTTTTAGGTATGCAAGTAGTATAATTGATTTTCAGACTGGGCCTCTGCTGTGACCTGGGTGAGAGTTTGTATTTATTTTTTACTCTGGGAAGGAAATGGTTTTGAATAGACAACCATATGTCAACTGTGCTCATATACAATAATAAATGCAAGGCAAGATTAGCGGGAGAAGTAAGATCTCTTATTAGAGCAAGTCATATAGTTGGAAAGAACAGACAAGGTTTCAGGCCCACAAGCCTTTTTTCAGGTATGAAATAGAAGTAGCTAAATACAGGCAAAGAACTGTTACTCTGAGTTTAATTAGACTGTTAATCAGTTAGACCATCTTAGGAAAAATGGGTAGCTGGAACTGCAGTTCTTCATGTGAAATTTCTGATCATTATTTCTCATTAAACAGCCAAATCTGCGGTAGAAAAAAACGTGAAGTGTGATGAATTTCTGTATTGTTTCTAGGAAAGGTATGCCTGACTATTTTCACCTGTTTGCTTCTGTACTTTGGTCAAGATTAGGAGACCTTGGCTATCTAATCTAATCTAAGCATACATTAGTGTAAATGAGCTATCAAACTATAAATGTTTGAATGGAATTACACCAATGGTACCAAGAAAAGCAATGGCTGGGCATTACCTTCCAACAGCTAAGAGGCAGAAGAAGAGAAAACAGTGTTGAAGGCTCTAAGGCTATCAGAAATTTCAGATTCTTCCTAGCAGAAATTGAAAATCTTGAGGCTTGTATGGTCTGTGAAAGATTGAAGACAGGGTGAGGATAAGTCTGACCTGAAGACTTGTGACAAAACAGAAGAACCCGCTGGTCTCTCCTAACTCGTTGTTTTATGCTTTGAAATTCATGCAGCCTTTAATGTGTGTCTTCTCTCAGCATTTGTGTGAGGTCAGTATTGTCCCCATTTTATGGACAAAGAAATAAGGACCAAGATTATTCTCTTCTCTGAGGCAAGACATTCAGCTTTGTGATGTCTGAAAATGCAGAAATAACAAAATATCTGTCCTTATCCCTTCCTATTTCAATATACAACTTCTTACACGTAATGGGATGACCAAGAAGAGAATGACCAAAGAATGCTGTGCTTCTCTTTCCATCATTGCTGCTCCTGTGAGACTTGCTGCAGCCCCAACGAAGTAATGGCTTTGCTGTGCCTTCTGAAATCCATGCTGGGTTTTGCTTGGATACTAGACCATGTTCCTACCCCACAGTAAGTGCTCTCTGCTCTTTTTTGTGTGTGCCTCCAGGCTCTCATCAGCACTTAAGAAAGGGAGCACGGCCACCTTCTCCTTCTGCTGCTCCAGCATGCATGATCTGCACTGAAGAAGTTATATGAGTATTCCAATGGCTTATTTTTAATATAGCTAACTTAACAAGTCATTATTATGGTTATTCAATAGCCAAAATCTTGTAAATTCAAAATTTGCTGAGTTCTTAAAGATGTAAGTGACTTCTGAGTTAAAGGAAATACACTGTTGCTTTAGCACCACTATTCATATATTCTGTACTTGAAAACCTCTTTTCCCCCTTTAAGACAGACACATAATTCAACACTTTTACAGCGTGAAGATTTAATTTTAGGAGGCAACAAGCGTGTAGTTTATTTTGTGGCTTCTTATTATCAAAGGTTTATAACTAACTGGAGGTATCTAAAATCCTGTATCCTCAGGTTTCAGAAAAAAAACCCCAGCAAACCCAAAATCCATCCAGATCTGTGACCTCAATAGCCTGTATGGGTAATTGTCCCTTAAATCTGAGGAAGTGAATTGGGCATATCTTAGAAGCAGCAATTTTGCATTAGACACTTTATTATTGTCCAGTGAGGATTCTTGGCTGTGTATGTCTTCCCTTTGTTTTATGATCATGTATCCTCACAATCCACAAAGCGAATAGACATCTGATGGTGTCTTTAGGACAACTCCATTTATCTGAATAGAACGATCGACAAGAAGTATGTTTGTGTATGGGGCAGCAAGCAGACTTACTCTTACCTCTTTCTGGCAGCATAACCCAAACTCAGTTAACTGGAGGTAATCATAAGGCGCTAATAAACCCTTATGCTAACTGAGCTTGTTATTGTGTATACACGCTCTTAGAATCAGATCTTATTTGCCAAATTTCTGATCAGATCAATACCTATTGTAGTTCTGCAAAACACATCACTATAATTAATAAAAATAAAATTTAAACAATGTGCTAAATAGTGGACAAGCATCTGTAAATATTATTTTAAAGATGGAAAATTAAAACCAATATTGTAGTTGGGATTAGCACTTCGAACAATGGAGTCACAGAAGAAAATTGGTAGCCTTTGATAAAATTGCAGAGGTTTATTGTAATTTCATCGGACCAATGATTTTACAAGCAGGCTCTGTGCATCCCGGCAAGAAAAAAATACTCTGTAAGGAACTTGTTTTGATTTGAGACATTTTCAGAGGGCTATTTTAATTTAATTAATGAAAAATCATAGGTTAATTGCCTTCTGCTTTAATGTGAGGGTATTATGCATGCAGGCATATTTTATTTATATCTAGACTGTTTGATGTACACAATCAATTCAAAAAGGGATAATGAAGAAGTGTTCCACCCTGTGTAGAATAGTAATTAGGGACTCTAGTGCAGGTTTTTTTATTAATTGTGCAGTTCTGTAAACATATTTGACATAATGCTGAGAAAAGCATTTGTCAAATTTTGCTATTCTCCTCTTTTCTTCTTCTTTCCATCCCTTCTACCCCCACCTTTTCTCCCATTTAGTCAAAATGCATGGTATGGCATTAACTCTCACTGCCTCAGCAGCAGTCTGACTTTGTATGACAGATGTATAGTGGTCAACAAAACATCGAGAAAAAGCTGCCCCTTGAAGAGCCTATGTTATGAGAAGTATGTATGTCGATAATAGAAATGTTAAGGTTTGTGGGCTTTGGAAGAGTCTGTGAAAGATGCTGAGCTATAATAAGGTGGTGTATCTTATAACAGCAACCGAGATGTATTGGGCAGAGCGGTCACTGTGGCAACAGGAGTACCAGTTCTTCTGAGCTGAGTCGATGCTGGGTATAAGCCACAAGGGTGAGAGAGATCATGCAAATGAAAATCCTTTGTTTCTGTTTTATCAGTTTCCAGTGAAGTCAGCAAAAGTAGAGGATGATACCACATTGTAGACAGGAGCGTCTTCTGATGTCTGACATTTCCTTCATCCAGTTACTGACTTTATTTAGAAATACAAGGGTGCCTATGTTTCATTTGGGCAGTTATGCCATTATGTCTCCTTTTCTGTTCTTGCCTTCTCCTTCTCTTCCCATTTTGACTGTATGTCATTTTGAATGTTCAGCAATACCTCATTTTCTAGATAATTAAAAATTAACATGTTACAGAAGAACTTTTCTGTATGTACAAGATACTTCTTAGATCAGCACCTCACAGGGAGGATAATAGTCTTCAAGAACCTCCTTTTGAAGCACATCCTTAATTATTTTACCCTGGATCATTTCATGGCATAGGCAGATGGTTTTGTTGCCTTCAGATGGGACATAGATTGTAATCATACACCCTAACAACCTCCCATGTTCTTCAATAGTCGAAGATAATCTTTTTTGAGGTTACTTGCCTCAGAATTAGTTTGGAAGGCATATTCAGGGGCAAAATCTATTCCATCTTCTCCCCAAAATACTCCTAAAGTAATTTTTTACTACAAAAGAGTTCAAGGTAACAATATTAATTTGCTTTCTTGGGTGAAATTCCTCAGTTCCTGCTGTGATGAAACTCACACTAACTGTCGTTTGTACAGTCTGTAATGAGTACCCAATGCTGTCTGTGCACATGATGGGAACAAATCCAAGTTGCAGAAATAACTCCTTAGGACAACACTGGCAGTAGACACAATGATGCAAGGAAAGCTGACTGAGTATGTGCAGCCAAATAGAAATCATCTATGTCTAAAGTATTACAAGCCTGAGATTGTTTTCAAGTTAAATAACAGCCAATATTTGGTCCACAAGAAACTACCCCACCTGCTCACAGCAAACCATCTGTAGGGTACTACTAAAGGCATGTTAGTGTTGACAAGATAAAACTGGTCACCTAATTTGGAGAGGTATGAACCCTCACTAAGGGTATTTTTTCTGACATATTTTTAAAAGATGGAATGTAGAGGCAAAAAAAATCAATGAGGACAAAGAAAACACCCTCCAAGTCTCCAGTTCTCTCAAATCATGTGGGGAAGAGGGGACCTGCTGAATTCATTGCTCCCAGTGCATGCTGGAGAGTGGGAGGTAGCAGGGCAAAAATGTACTTGAGCTCGTGTGTGCCTATGCATGTGTACACTCTCCCTTGTCTTGGTAATTGGGAATTGTGAGACCAGGAAACAGTGCCTGGTCTCAGCAGCTCTTCAGTGGTTGTCTTCTTCTGAAAGCATGCAGTGGAAGTATTACTTCAAATATCAAAACTGTACTATAGCTGGATACATGGAGAACTGAGGAAACCTAGCAAAAGTAGTCTTCACTTGGAGCCTTCTCTGCCTCCCTGACGTCCTCACTGTTTGAAGCCTGAATTAATTGAAATCGCCTTCCGGAAAGGTTACCGTAAAACAGAGGTGTCTGGTGGCTTTGTGGTAACTGTGCTGTGTAATAACATGATGGCAAACAGATGCCCATGATTCTGATTCCATAGTTGTATTTAGACACATTCATGTAGACACGGTCTCTCTTCTCTTATCTGGTAGGAGAGGGAGCATAAATAATCTTAGGTTGTATCAGTTCCACTGCTCAATAGACCCCCTCCAGTGGGAGCAGGCAGTCAAAGTATCTTATATATAGAGGACACAGATGCTAAGATCACAGGCGACTTACAAACTGCAGTTCTTTTCCCAACAGAAAAAATATGCATTGTTTAATTCTTTCATTTTGTTTCAACACAGTATAATCAATTCCACATACACGATGAGCTTCTTTTAAATACTCAGATCCCAGAGGAAGATCCTCTAGTTTCATTTGGCTTTTCTTGGAATAATCTTAGTCCTCACAATAAGAGAATAAAGTCTTGTTAATTCATACTTACTAGGCTATTGTATTTGAAAGATTTCAGATGTCATAAATAAAGGCTTATCTTGGATTTCTAGCTTACCTTTATAAGGAAATATCTAAAGCTTTTTACAAACAGAGCTGAAGCTTGAAAATCACTTGAAATAGTGTCATTCAAAGGCAAGTCCATTCTTTTGTCCCATGGATAAACAAAATAAGATCTGTTAAATAAACATTAATGGTGAGAAAACCTTATAATCTATCAATGTCAAATTACCAGCAATGATTATTTGGGATGGAGGTTTAGATGGAATGTGGTCATCTGCTATTTTCTGACTATAGTTCAATGATAACGCCTAAGGAAGGCAACAAACCATGACTATGTGACTAAATCAATGCATTAATCAGAAAGAGTTCATGAGGACTTGAGCTCATGCCTTCCTTCAGATGAAAAGAGCCAAAAATTCATCTCAATACATAGATAATAAAGTCACTGAACAGAATTTGTCTGTATTTATAGCTACGTAATTAGAGCCACGAGTTTCCTTAAAACTGCTATCAGGTAAATTAAAGGAGGCTGCATATCAAATGAACAATTATTTCAATAATTGAGTTTCTTGAATTCCTGACTGTGTACGGTTTACATGAACCTTGCAACCAATACCTATTGACCTGTATTCTAGAGATGTGAATGTGAATTTCTAAGCCATTTCCTCCCAGGCCCAATAATTTCCTTTAATAGCTTAGGCAAGCCCCTAAAATTTTAATTATCCTTTTTGCCATCAGTAAAATTTTCAGAGTTCAAGTGAGGCCCATTAATGGACATGAAGATAGATCACTGTTCAGTATGAAAAGGCTACCCCCAAAGGCCCTGAGTTATTACCTACTTGGATATAAAATCATCTAATCTAAAATTGTACCAAGTGATTTCTTTATCAAATACAATAACTTTTGGCTGAAATATGACATCTATTTTTGGAGGATTTGCTATCTTGGTCAGAGAAACCAATGCAAGCCTAGGTAACTTGCCTCAATGGTTGTTTTGCTTTACTTTTAAATGATCTTAGATCTTATTCCAACAATCCGTTTATTCAGCATAAGAGACCAAGCTCAGGCTCTTGCTATATTTTCGTCTTCTTTGCTAAATAAGTTTACTAACACCTGAAATTTACATCCCCTTTGAGTAATTCCTTGGTCATATTTCCTCCTGAATAATATACACTAAACTGAGTATCTTTAGCTTCTCATACTAATCAGGTTTTGTAGTTACTGAAATAATTCTCGGAGCTCTCTCTCTTGATTTTCTGACATATGATAAACTTAGAGGCCACCACTGGTTAGAAGATTTTGCTAATTACCTCACTGTGGTGTAACAGCTCCCTCTTTCTATCTGATATTCCCTTGATCACTCAGTCAAGGGCCATATTTACTTCCTTTGCTGCCACAAGGCACCATGTTGATTGTCCTGACCCCAAAGTCCTTTTCTTAGCTGCTTTTCTCTCTCATAAATACTGTCTATAATCCTGAATTTTAGATTAGCTTTTATTAAAATGTATATTGCTAAAATAAGCCAGTTTTCTCTTTGGAACTGATCTGTCCTTTTTAACAGCTCTATACATTCTTATGTCATTGGCAAAATCTACCTGCAAGATTTTCCTCTTGACTGTTGAAGATAGCACTGGACTAAGAAGAGATTAATGCCTGCAAATATCCCCAGAAGGTGATGCTTCCCCATTATAAGATTTATAGGTTTACCACTTTTTCATCCATTTAATGTGTTCTAGGTGGAGCTGATCAGAATTTCAGAAAATATTACCATACTGATAGTATTATGCTCTATCTAGTATTGTAATACAAATTTATACAATTGCAAGTGTGATAGACTCCAACCTCAATAACATGAAGAGTGATTGGTAATTAGTGGAAAGTAGGGGGAAAAATTGTTAAGGAGGGCAGGCAGACACCGATATGCATGGGAATGGATTACGCTGGAAGTAATTCTGTCTGATAAATAGAAGAAGAAAGAGGAGAACAGACATAGAGTTAAAAAAAAAAAAAAAGAAAAAAATTGCTCCCAAATGGGTTTATTGTTGTTGCTGTAGAAGAAAAAAGGTACCAGGAACAAGTCCAGGAAAACTTTAAAATGCTGCTTTCTGGGGACAGTCTAGCAAAAGGAGAGCTGAAAAAGTCTCTGAGCTTGCTGGGCTCTGTTTAGCGGGCTGTGGATTGATGGGGTTGTGAACCCCTCTGAGGGGTAGGTGTTGCGAGCTGTCCCAGCTCCGGTAATTAGATAGGTTCGGCAGTCTTTATGAGTGGCTTACGTTTACTGATTAATGTTCCACTTGTGCACAGATGTGATTTAGCTTTCTGCTGAATAAACACAACATGGGGATGGAAAGGTGATAACTGCCATGCTCAGCAAAAAAGAAGGAGCCTATAAATATGCCAGTGGGTCAATAGAAGTGATTTCATTCTGCCTTCACAAGACTGCTGATGAAGTCTGACAGGGAGCTCTACTTCATTAATGCATCACAATGGTGAAGAAAGCCTGAAGGGCAAAAAGAGCCACCTGCAGCAGATTGGAGCCTGGGCTGCAGCTGTCAGAGAACAGCCAGGGAGAAATGAAAAGGGCTGCAACAAGGAAATAAAGAGGATATCATAGGCGGATAGGGTGTGTTTTCGCTCCCGCCTGAAACGGCGGATCGGGGAGACGCAGTGCTCAGGGCACCGACTGCAGATGAAGCTGTACTGCCGATCAGAAACAATTCAGGGAGGAAGGCCTGACAGTGTGAAAGATGTTTTGGTTAAGGCACCGAACAGAAAGTGCTAAGCCTAAAGATGGGTGAATGCAAACGAGTTTAATGATTCATTAAAAAATAGGGGCGTCTACCAAAGAAAAATTGCTCACAGCACAATAAGAGAAAGAAATACACTCGGGAGGAAGCATTGGGAGAAGTATCAGAGAGTCAGTATATAGTTGAGAAGTGCTGTTACGCTTGCTCTGTTTCTAAAGGTCTTTCCATAAACATCTGCTAATGGCTGCTGTCTCTACCAGCTTCCCAGCCTCCTGAAACTAAAGTCCCTGCCCGGTTTGAGAGGGGCATGTCGCTGAATAACCAAACTAGCGCAGAGGATAAATAAAGGAAAAAAAAGAGAAGGATGTGATGGCCATAAACTAAAAATAAGCTCCCTGAAAACCAGCCTTGGAGCTGGTTGAAATTGCAGGGTGATGGTCTGTCCTAGTGCAGAGCAAAGTAGGGAACAGAAAATAGCCCCCACGGTCGCCAGGAGCCATTGGGCTTCCTCAGTGTAGAGCTGTCGGTCAGCAGCCCCAGGGAAGCCGATGAAAAGGCTCCATCGCTTTGTGGTGCGCTGGGTGGGAAGCACATAAATGAACAAATAAGGACAGAAGTTCAGCCAGGACCTCGGCAGAAGCACCTGATCCATATCTCTGAACCTTTGCTCTGACTCATTCACATCCACTCTTATGTTTTGACGTGGGCACAAAGTCTGATCCCTGCATAACCCCAGAGAAGCCCTGAAATGGTCTGGCTTTTCTGAGATCAGGATTAAACCCACATTGGCTCTGTCTCCTTACCCATCTCCTGTTCCTTGCAGCTGGATCCTGTCTCTAACCACTGGCCTTATCCGATCACAAGAGAGTCATCTGTGCGCTGCTTGTTAGGTGCCTGTTTTATTTTATCAAATTTTTTATTTATTTCCCTATTGTGTTCCCATCCTGTATGCACAGTGGCAGGAAGGAGATACAGACAGATTGCTTACTGAACCTTTCAAATGCTTTCAGAAAATCCCAGGATTTCTCATTCTCCTTTTACCCTGCTGGGCCGTCTTTCTCCATCACTATGGTTTCTATACAGATAATTATTACTTACAGGCAGAAGTAAATTACTTACTTTCACTAACTGAAAAGATCTGAACTTTCAGCAATGTGTTTCAAAATGGTTTTTTCTGTCTCCAACACTTGCAACCAGACAGAGGCAAAAGCTGAATCTATCACCTGTGGTACTTCCAATTTTCCACAGAAAAATGTCACTGTTGTTATACTAGATTTTAAATGAGATGGTCTGCCACAAAGCTGACTTCCTGAGGTGAAAGAGAAAATCCTTAATATAAAGATATTACACTAGAGAGGAGGCCATTGAATATATTTTTGTACAAACCACAGCTTGGGAGATTAAAATTAGAGGCACTTAGAAAAATGCTCATAATCTACAGAGGGCAGAGATCAGTATTATATAGTCCTGAATCCTCCCCAGCTGACTGTTCCGCTTTCGGCTATTCAGTGACTAATGACATATTCAGATGACACAGCTTGAGCTGCAAACACTTATGAGGATGGTGAAGTCAAGAAAAGGAACTTAGAAAAGCTAAAAACAGACCAAAAGCAGTCACCAGGCATGAGGATCTGCCATTTCCTTTGTGGGAGGGAGGAATTAACTCTCTTTACAGGAGCATCACTCCCTGCTGCACTGATGGGTTGGGACTTTGACAGGGAGAGGGCTACAATCTCCACCTGAGCATGGACTGTTTGTGTAGGCATCACCTATAAATGAGGCTAATGGGCCACCCAAGGTCACTGTGGGAGGAAGTTTCTAATGGTCTCATGCCCACCAGAGCAATTCACGGCGACTCCAGCATTTTCACTGTCTTTCCTTAAGGCCCTTGGGCTCAGGAAAGGGATTTGGTCCGTCTTTTCAGTAGTTCTTACCCCTGACCTCTCTTTCCTTTGGGATCTCACAAAGGCACGCTGGCCCAGGCACATGACAGCACCTGCAAATGTGGAAGGTATATGACAGGGAGAATCAGTGATACAATGGCATACAGTGGGTGCTCATCCCCTTGTATGATAGGGTAGTAATGTGGCAAACCACACGTGAGTGGTGCTATTATGGGCTTTCTAGGTTCCTCCATATCAGTCAGCAGTTGAGTGCTCAAGGGAAAGCGTCTTCCCTAAAAGGCCCTTTTGAAAATGTTTCTCTCAAAGGAACGTCCTGGGGCTGGGGTGAGTACTGCAGTCTTTGGCAGGGTAGATCAGCATAGTTAAGATTCATGTTGACACTAATGGACTTCAGCATCTAGCTGGTAGCTTCAGTCATCTTTAGCAGTCTTCAAAATATATAATTTTGACTGCACAACAACTAGATCAAAAAGCAGTAAACTCAGTTGAAGAAGCCATCAACGGTCAAGTAATGTCACAGGTCTGACGTCTGACTTAAGCACATGCTCTACAAGAGCTACTGTAATGGAGCTGCAATCAGTCAGTCATTCTGCTCTCAGCTTATACCCAGAAATAACCTGAACCCTAAATCCCACCAGCTGCCAAAGCGACCAGGCTTTCCAGCCAGGCAAATATATTGCGTGCAGCATTCCTGTTACCGTGTCTCTGAGGATGAGGTATTAGTCCAGCTCATAGCTTTGTGAGAGGGTTGTGCATGCCTATGTTTATAGAGCTGCGTATCGCTGACCTTAAGATGCTGCATTTTTTCAGGTCTCACTCCAATAGAAGCAAGAGATTCTACTGCCTTGCCTGGAATAGGCATGACACACATGTTGCATCTGGAAATTGATGCCTCAAAACACAGACTGCACCCACTGACATAAATTGGTCCCTTATGAGAAGAGAAAAAACCCCAAGACACTGTTCTGGAGACTTAGTGCAGTGTATCTACATTCCCAGCTGGGATTTGAGCTCATGGGTCCCAGGAGCACCGAGTCAATACTCTAAAGTAGGTGCATTAGAGCTAAGTGCCATGTTGGCTGCTGCTGCAAAGCCTCATATAAATATTACACCTCACTCTGCAAGGCTGTATGTTTGGTTTCTGAGTCTATTAATATATAATGAAGATATGGTATAATTAATATAGTTTTGATTTTCCTATAAATCCACATTACTAATAAGAATGCAAAGTAATTACTCAAAAAACCTTTTCAACAAATGGCAGTTTTCACTGATTAAAAATGGAGTTTGTGTTTTAAGTGTTATTTACGGGTTTGCTGAAATGAATAATTATTAGGTTATTGAGCTACAAGATAATTGAGAAAAGTGATTTTACTTAAACTCACACGTCGGAAGCTACATCACGGAGTTTAGATGCATGCGATGTCCTTTGATTTTATTTTTTTTTAATTTCTTCTAGCAATCCTGTATCCACTTGCAGACTGGAAAATGAAAAATTTTTTGTTTCAATTTAAAAAATTTGAACATTCCACATGATTATTCTGTGCATTCAGGTCATGAAGTGGATACCTGTGTATTGTAAATTCTTTTGTAATCTGGAACATCATTGCAAAAGTATTTTCATTCACTCACTAAAGAATTAAAAGTTGATGTATCCATAGAAAATGGAGCTAAATGTCTTCGCCAAATCTTGCATATGAATATTGATGCTAACCCACTCTGTTGATTTAGAACTGTCTTAAAATTTTTAATTTTAGCCTTCACAAGCATATATGTAAATGGGTATATGACAAAGCTGCATGTAATTTGGATGCGTTTTTCATATTGATGTATTTGTAGAGAATTCATTTTAGTTGCTCATACCTGATTTTTTTTTTAATTGCATAATTAAAGATATTTTGGTCCTAAATCTGAAGGGGAAATTCTTCTTTCAGACTCTATCTCTCACAAGATTTTTCAAAATTCAGAGCAGCAGGAGAAGCTGTCCCAGAGTGATCAAGCACCACTTTGACCATTAAGCCCTTGAAGTGCGTTTTGTGATTCGTGTGGGAAAAGACAGGAACATTGGAATACTATTCATTTAGGGTATGTGTCCCTTATTATTCTACCCCATTTTGCTATAGGTTTGACTCCAGAGTTATGTGCATTAAGAGGTGCTTTGCTTTTGTGTTCCACATGTAATAGCTATGCAGTATCCAAAACTTCCAGAACCTTCTCTGTAGGGCAATGCCATCACATTGTTTAGATGAGATTTTCTGCCATAAAAATCTGATGGGTGATAGAACTGTAGTCATGCCTTCCTGGAAAATCCAGAGTCTTTCAATGGCATGCCTCAGCTGGAGAGGATTAATAGAGTGCCATGGAAGTAATTGTTTTTTTCAGTATATTTCAATGGGAGGGAAGAGTGTCCCAGTGAAGAACACTGGAATTGCATGAAGAAATCTCATGGGAGCATGTCTTAACAGGATTGCTTGTCTCTCTCTTATGTCATTCCTGTGACATTTAAAGCCCAGCTATCAAGCTTACAGGTAAAGTAGTTTCTCCTCCATTACCCTGGGCTCAGTGACTGCTCAGTGGTGGTGCCAGTAGGCTCATGGCCCGGGTTAGTCTCTTGAATTTCCCTCTTTACTTGATATTGAGGCAATGATGCATCGTGCTCTAAGTGGAGTTAAATGTGTCAGTGAGAAGTTGAGGATATCTCAAGTGAAGCTGTTATTTATCTCATCTCCGAATGTAGTCAGTATGACATGATCACGTTTTCCTCATTAAGTGCGTCCTCATTTACAGTGTACCAGTTTCCTATCCAATCTTGGAGCCAACCAGTATCAAATACCAAATGATCTTGAAGTTTACAATTAGGTAGAGTGAAAATGCTGGAAATGGGAAGACCCTCAATAATTCCACGGCATCAGAAAATTAAATTTCTGCAATAACAAATTACAATATAATGAGGTCACATTAGAGGAATAAGAGGCCCAGATGCCTCAATGATTTAATCTGTCTCTTCCTGTAGGCCTGCACCTAATTTTAATGAATATTTTGATAGATAACATATTTGGTTCAAAATAGGTCTTTAAAGACAGTTGTGAGAGTATTATATTTTAAAGATGCTATGATAGAAATTCATTTCATTAACTGCCTGATAAGAAAAAATGACTCTGCAAACGTACTGGTATCAGCCATACTATTATGACCCATCTGCTCTTATTGAGTAAAGTGACAGTAATATATCTTTATTGGTCTGTTCCTTGAATGCTGTAGAGGCTCATTTTCCTTGTCTAATGAAAAGCCAAGTGACACTAATGAAACAGGTACTGTATATGCTTCAACTTCAGGAGAGGAAACAGAGCATCAAGTAAAAGCCTCTGTGAAGAATATGTGAGAACATGAAAGAGAAAAATAACCCTCAAACCAAGAATGTTGTTTTATTTATTTTTTCTATTAATCAAATGTGGGTTTTGGTCTAATGGCAAAGGTCATAAGAAACTCAAACAGAGATTTGTCGCCCTTTTGAGGTGAGTTACACCTCAGTTGGAGAAAAAATTACCTTGTTCACAGTTTATTTATTTGTATCACAGCTCTGAAACCTTTCCTTAGCTACTCTGATGTTGCCTGAGGACCAAACATAAGGAGATCTGTTGAGTGGTCTCAGGTAGGGTGTGGTAGCCTCTCTCATTCTTGTCTGCTCCCTTCAATCTTGGTTTATTGAGACAGTGCCCGTCACTCTGGTATTCAGCTTGTTGCTGTGTGATTATCATGCCATTTCCAAAGTCCACAATTTTTCTCATGGTGCAGTTTAGCTATGTACTTTCAAATACTTTGCTTTTAACAAAAATAGTAATGATGTGGCAGTTCTGCAGACACACCAAGCCCATGTCGTCATCTAGAAAAGAAGTTTGCATGCCTTCAAGAGGCATGCACTGCAGACCTGTGTCTGCTGAGGCATCTGCCAAGTCTCTGTTCCTGTGCATATGAACATGTCATTCCCTGCAAAACAATACAAAACTGGCCAAGGGCTCCCAAAAATGAAGACTAGTTTTTAAGAATAAATTTTGGTGCAGTCTATTGAAGGTTCTGGAAATAAGCACTGAGACTTGACCTGACTTCAGGGAGGAGCAAGTAGAGCAGAGCAAATGGATGCTATATTATCCGGACACCTTGCCTTCTTGGGAACATATTGTCCTGAACTATACAATGGTTGTACTTAGACCTTCAAACCTTTATGTCATGACTAGCATTTATTTAACCTATAGGATATGGAAGACCAGATAAGGGTACCATGTAGAAAGAAGATCATAATCTCCTAGATAACTGTGGGTGCCCATGCCACATGTTCTGTAGCTGACACTTGAGCATCTAAAAGAATTTCTCCTCTGAATGTCCCCTTAACCTGGACAATCCGGGAATTAGATTTACTGCAAAAGAATTTTAGAATTTTCTGAATTCTTTAGAACTTTTTTCCCCTATCTAGATTCATATGGCTTAGATGCAATTCCTCATCCATGTAATGGGGATTGATATAGCTGGCTCCTAGCTGTCTGTGTAGAAACTTCAGCAATTTTCAGGTATAGACATATCTCTAAACAAAACAGAAAATCTTACCTTCAGGTAAGATTGGTGAAGCTTGACAACCAGGAAGTACCAGAGTTAAAATACTTTACAGTCTCATATCTGCAAACTGTGTACATACATTATGATAAAGTCTTTAATCCACATGATCCACAACAGTTTTTCTTCATCCTCTTCTGGTGAGTGGTCCCATATGTCATTTAATGCTTAACATCCAAAAGCTGAACTGAGCACAAATGTATTCATTTTTCATAGTCTTTTCTCTGATTCTGATCTCTGTGTCTTTTTTGTAGATATTAATGAATTTATTTATACAACACAGCAGCAAGGTAAGAGGATGGTGTCTCAGTTTTACGAATTGGGAACAGAGGTACTGAGACTAAAGCCAAAATTGCCCTATATCAACTCATTTTTGGAGGCTAATTTTCAAGACTAGAGCCTAGCTTTTCTGGGCATTCTGCTGCCTTTTAAGTGTTCAGAGAACAGTTCGTATCAAACTTTTGCAATTATGAGAGTTCAATACTCCAGCTGTTTCAGATTGGGCACTCAGAAAATGAGACAGGAGAGATTGCAGAGAAAGAGTTTGCACAAATGCTGTGATCTGTATCACACAGAAACTCTATGATCTAGACAGAGAAAAAATTCAGAGCTCAAGATGATAGTCAAAGGATTTAATCAGGAAGACAGCCTCTCTTCTGGAAATTTTCATCCTGTTTCACACTATATGTCCCTTTCTCAGCAACCAGCCAGACATGGGAGTCCTTCGCATAACTGTCCACTTCACTTTGATTCATCCTTAGGACATAGTCTGTCCAGTAAATTGCATGAGGCAGTAATACTGCAGATGAACACGATATGCTGTGTTTATCATGTAAAGTTGTACAATTAAATATACTCTGATAATGTATATGTGCTTCTGCAGGTTGTAGGCTATCTATAGACATGGTTTGAGATATTTCATAATTTTGAGTTCTTTGGCTTGTAAACTTAACATCCCAGTAGTAGGGCGATTTTTCTTTTTCTTTTTGTTTTGTTTTGTTTTGTTTTTAAATAACACTTTTCCAAGTTAAAAAAAAAAAAAAAGGTCCTCTTCTGCAATCACATCAAGCCCATTATTCCTTTTCCTCTCTCAAATCAGCAGGAGCTTTAGATAGCAAAACACAATTGTCTTCATGCATTGACCTATCAGTGTCATTTAGTAGCCCTAGATCATGAATTTAAATGTAGACCTTGTTTCTTCCTCTTCCCCCATTCTCATCTGTACTGGGTAGACTTCTTAATCTGATTCAGAGTCCACTGTCGAGCTCCAAAATGTGCCAGCTGGCAGAATTAGATGCAAAATATAGTTGAAATAAAGGAGACAGTAGGAGGAACACCCTTAAGGAGCTGATTTTAAAAGTCGCTTCTGACAAGAAAGTTGCACCCACTTTGATCCTTTCAGCACCTTGAACAGGCACACGATTCTGCAATTTGTTGTGGCAGCAGAAGTATGGCAGCTTATGTCAAAGACTGCAAGCCTAATTCTGTCGTTATTCGCTTACAAAAGCTAATAAAAAATTCAATATATGAACACTAATGGCAACATTGAAAACAAGTTTACGATCACACTCTTGTCTCCCGTTACTGCCAGTGCCTCAAATAATTTTCCCATTCATTAAGATGGAGGCTGCAGCTGAAGACACGCTTGCAGTGCAGTGGGCATTGCTGCTCAGCAGGTGAGCTTCTCAGACCCTCAAACTGAAGGAAAATAAGAAATAACTTTCCTTAATTTTCTATTCTGATATTCTTGTGCCTGTTTGATACCGATTCTGGTATGTACATATATAATGTCTTAGCCACTGTTCTCATCAACATTGTTTCTGATAGCAATTCTTCCTTCATGTTTCATTGTATTCCATATTAAAAACTTAATTTACTTTGAACATACCATCTTGGATGCCTGTGAGACTTGTCATTCATATGTTAATGCTATAAAATGAAGTTGACAGAAGAATTACGTACATGCTTGGATATCTGCCTGAGTGTGCTGTTTATTTGCCCTGATAACATGTTCTTGTTTAGTTAGTGAGTTTGCCTTATCCAGTTAGCTGTCTGGTACCTGTTCTTGCCTTTGAGTTGTCTTGAAGGAAGACTCTTTCTGCCTGTACACCCTCTCGATGACATACAATCCATTCTGGAGGTCCAATACTTGTGGTCTCTGTTCCCTCTGCTTTCTGCTTCTTTGCTTGAGTACACAGAAGAGATAAATCTGATCTGTTCAACAGCTCGTTTGTATTTTGGTGCATATATGACTTCAGTTCCAGACTTCTGCACAGTGTGAATACATCCCACTACCTTGAACCTCAAGCAGAACATATCCATCCCTTTAAACAGAGCCTGGAACTGTATTTCTTGAGGTAGAAAAGCCATTCTTTAATTTGATTAGAGCATTAGATTTTTAACTGTATTGTTAGAAAAGGAAGAGACAGCAATGATATGAACAGCCAAAATAATCAGTATCAGTCCAGTAATGTGTGACAGCTCCTCTCTGTGATCTCTCACTGCATTATGGGAATAGAAGCACACATTCATCCAGTGCACATATTGTATATTAACTGAGGAGATACTTTTTGAACAAAAACAGCTTTCCCAGTGTGAGTTTGCAACTCATTATATCTAGGAATGAAGCCACATACCCTGTTAGAGCTGCATCTGCTACAAAATGCAACAGCTTGTCAGGTTTCTGGTTGCTGTATGTACTTCAGTCTGGTGCTCTTCTGTCTGTGTTCGACTCATCTTAGACTCTCAGCCTTGTCAGTTCCTCTGCGGGATGAACCAGAGCTGCATGGGAATTGTCTCTTTCTGCCCCTCCAGCTGGGACATTCAAGGAAATTATACCAGACTAGGGAAGAAAATTAAGATTCCCTGAAAAACTTCTTGATTTAGAAGGAGAATGATAACATTAGTGTACAAGGGAGAATTTTCTTCAGAGAGCCCTGGCTGTGCTGCAGTGTGGCTCCTTTCCAGCAGAAATCAAGGCAGAGGGTGCAAGATCCTTCCTTGACCCAAGCCATTACCAGGGTGTGCACCCAGAACTGAGATCCTGGAAGAGCGCCTGGGTCTGTCAGTTTGGGTGTGACTACAGTACAGCTCCAGTTCCTGTGACAATTCCTTCCAGAAAACAAAAAGTGATTACTGACCCTCTTATTGATAAATCACAGAATCACACTATCAGTGAGTCTAGAAGGCACCTCTGGAGACTTTCTAGTCCAGCCCCCCTGCTGTAAGCAGGGTCAGCTAGACCGGGTTGCTTAGGACATTGTCCAGTTAGGTTTTGGATATCTCCAAGGATGGAGACTGCACAACTTGTCTGGGCAACCTGTGCTACTGGTTGACCGCTCTTGTAGTGAAAAAAAAAAAAAGGTTTTTTTTTTTTAAATTTGTTCTTCTCACCTCATTTTTTTACTGGGTACCACTAAGAAAACCCTGGCTTCATCTTCTTTACTCCTCCCAACAGGCATTTACATATTACTAGGATCCCCCTGCTGAGCCTTCCCTTTTTCAGGCTCTCCTTGTATGTCAGATGTTGGAGTCCCTTACTAATTTTTGTGGCCCTTCTCTGGAGTTTCTTCAGTATGTCCATGTCTCTTTTGTACTGGGGAGCCGAGAACTGGACAGGGCATGCCAGATGTGTTTCACCAGTGCTGAGCAGAAGGGGAGGATCACCTCCCTCATCCTGCTGGCAACACTCTGCCTGTTGTAGCCTAGGATGCTGTTGATTGCCTTTGCTGTGTCAAATCCCTATTTTCAACAGCAGCTGTGCAAACACTTGTTAATGCGCAAAATTGCAGAATCCATCCACTCCTCCCTGAGCCCTTCTCTCTCACCAGCAGGACCAAGGAGACACCAATGGTCCCTCATATCCTTGGCCCTCACCCCAGAGCCACATAGTCACTCTTGCCATGATGCAGACCTCCCCTGGCCATACCATAAGTGCCCATGTAGAAGAGTAGTGGGGCTTCTTTAACATGAGGACCAGATAAGCTCAGCAGCACCTCCACAGTGTCCCAGATCCAAGCCCCCAGTAAGTGGCAGAACTCCCTGGGCAGCAGATCAGGCCAGTGAAGGGACCTCTGTGCCCCATTGTTGCCCCTGGCACTTCCCCCTGTGCTATGCACCACCAGCTCCAAGACCAGTTGTTCCCTGAGTACTCATCCCTTGGAGCTAGAAGACAGGGATGAGGAGCAGAATGAAGTCCCCATAATCCAAGGGGAAGTGGTGAGTGACCTGGTACAGCACTTAGACACACACAAGTCTATGGGGCTGGATGGGATCCACCCAAGGGTACTGAGGGAGCTGGTGGAAGTGCTCACCAAGCCACTTTCAATCAGTCCGGCCTAACCAGGGAGGCCTCGGTTGACTGGAGGTTAGCAAGTGTGACACCCATCCACAAGAAGGGCTGGAAGGAGGATCTGGGGAAATACAGGTCTGTCAGTCTGATCTCGGTGCCTGGAAAGGTTATGGAGCACATCATTTCGAGCACCATCACGTGGCATGTGCAGGCCAACCAGGTGATCAGGCCCAGTCAGCATGGGTTCATGAAAGGCAGGTCCTGCTTGACAAATCTGATCTCCTTCTATGGTAAGGTGACGCACTTAGTGGATGAGGGAAAGGCTGTGGATGTTGTTTACCTGGACTTTAGTAAAGCTTTTGACACCATTTCCCACAGTATTCTCCTGGAGAAACTGGCTGCTCACAGCTTGGATGAGTGTATGCTTCGCTAGGTAAAAAACCGGCTGGATGGCTTGGCCCAAAGAGCGGTGATGAATAGAGTTAAATCCAGTTGGTGGCTGGTCACAAGTGGTGTTCCCCAGGGCTCAGTGCTGGAGCCAGTTCTCTTTAATATCTTTATCAACGACCTAGACGAGGGGATGGAGTGCACCCTCAGTAAGTCTGCAGACACCACCAAGTTGGGCAGGAGTGTTGATCTGTTTGAGGGTAGGTTGGCTCTACAGAGGGACCTGGACAGGCTGGATTGATGGGCCAAGACCAACGATATGAAGTTCAACAAGGCCAAGTGCTGGGTCCTGCACTTGGGTCACAACAACCCCATGCAGTGCTACAGGCTTGGGGAAGAGTGGCTGGAAAGTTGCCCAGCAGAAAAGGACCTGGGAGTGTTGGTCGACAGCTGGCTGAATATGAGCCAGCAGAGTGCCCAGGTGGCCAAGAAGGCCAACAGCATCCTGGCCTCTATCAGGAGTAGTGTGGCAAGCAGGACTAGGGAAGTGATTGTCCCCCTGTGCTCGGCACTGGTGAAGCCACACCTCGAGCACTGTGTCCAGTTTTGGGCTCCTCACTACAAGAAAGATATTGAGGTGCTGAAGTGTGTCCAGAGAAGGGGAACAAAGCTGATGAGGGCTCTAAAGCACAAGTCTTATGAGGAGCAGCTGAGGGAGCTGGGGTTGTTTAGTCTGGAGAAAAGGAGGCTGAGGCCTTATCACTCTCTACAACTACCTGAAAGGAGGTTGTAGCGAGGTGGGGAATTCGTCTCTTCTACCAAGTAACACGTGATAGGACAAGAGGAAATGACCTCAAGTTGCACCAGGGGAGGTTTAGGATGGATATTAGGAAAAATGTCTTCACCAAAAGGGTTATCAAACATTGGAAGAGGCTGCCCAGGGAAGTGGCTGAATCACCATCCCTGGAGGTATTTGAAAGACAGGTAGACATGGTTCTTCAGGACATGGTTTAGTGATGGTTTTGGCAGTGTTAGGTTAGTGGTTGGACTCGATGATCTTAAAGGTCCCTTCCAACCTAGACAATTCAATGATTCTATACCATGGAGGTAGCTTCAGGACTCTGTCTCCATGGGGACTCAGATAAGATCCAGGGGACCTCTTTCCTCATCTTTGACGATACACAGACCCTCACTAGCACCCAGCACTGGTGGGCAGGTAGCCCATCTCCCTGGTCCCAGTCTCCATGAGAGCCCCAGGCATTCCTGCAACCCAGCTTGGAGAGCCACATCTCACCCTCAGGAGCAATATGCAATTTATCTAAAAAGGCCATTTTTTTTCAATCTTTAGAGAATTACTTTATCAGCTAACTTCAACTCCTGCTGTGTAAAACTGCAGATAATACTGTGGATTACTGGTATTTTCTGACAGATGTGTGTTTTTATTCAATCAGGTTTATTAAAATGCTTAATTGTTTTGATTAGCCTAATAGAAAATGCAACATGGAAATAAACTTTCCAAAATATTTCCACAAAACAGGGTGTTATATAAAACTGTTGGAAAGTGAGTTGGCATTGTACTGATTTTTGAAGGAAGACAAGCACAAGTATTTATTTTGAAGAGGACAGGACACAGAAGGATCAGAGATATGATTTCATTCTCCTCTGCAAACGTCTTTCCAGATTTCTAAGTCTCTCACAAAGCAGATGTCATTTTGAAGATTCAAAATAGAAAAACACTAAAAATCAGCATTCTTCAACAATGCTGCTATGCTTTATTCCCATTTGCCAGTAGAAAGCATGTGTCTTGAATACTAATTACTTATTATTTTAAGAAGGAAGAGGACTTCATGAGACATATACGAAGCAAACTCCAAAACAGCACCATGGGATAACCTCATTGGTTCCAGTGGCTGGTGCTTTTCTGTAATCTCTTCATATTACTGCAACTGTTATTTAACCCTCAGAAGCTTAAATGACACACAAAAGCCTTAAGAATAAGGCTCAGTTCAGCCAAATTCTATATTTAGACTTATTGGTAAAACTGCCAGTATAAGCGTTAGGAGCACTGAGCTCCTCGGTTTCTGAATCTCTGATTTTGCAGGATGAAGGCAAAGAAACATCATCTACCAGTTAAAAGAGATGCCCCTCATCTGAGTTCTAGCCAGTGCCCACTAAAAAGTATTTTTCTTGACTTCACAAGGCTTTGATAGGAGTCTTCAATGGAAAGTGCAGGAGGACAGCAGGATGGTGTTATGGTTTGAGAAACCCACAACAATTTATTGTCGTTTAGACAATTATTCTATTACCCGATGACCCCTCCCCACCCAGGAAGGGGGAATTGGGAAGAAAACCAGGAAACCCAGGGGTTGAAATATAAACAGATTTAATAGAATAAGACTAAATAATTAACAGTAATAACACTAAAGAACCAACAGTGATCCTGATACCAATCTAAGGATATATAAGGATTATACTCAGCCAACTGTATCAGTAGGAAGCTGTGCACTCCCAGCAGTGGACAGCAAATGTTGAACACTGCGAGTGCTACAGCTTTGGAAGGAAGGGAAGGCCTCAGGGGTCCGGCACTGAGGCAAGGATTTCTCTGGATCGCCGCCATCAAGGGAGAGCCTTCCTCCTCAGCAAACTTTCTAATTTATATTGAATGTGACGTTCATGGTCTGAAATAATCCTGTTGACCAGCTTGGGTCAAGTGCCCGGGTCTCGCTTCTCCTCATCCCTGCACATGGCTAGCCTGAAAACACTGAGACCTTGACACCCACACACCATAGCTGGCTATAAAGTAAATATTTTCACAAATTCAGACACCAGAGTCCTCCAAAAGTACAATTTTCCCAAGCATTAGAAAAGAAATTAGTCCTGTGTTGCTCAAACCAGGACAGATGGCTTCCCACAAGTTGCTCTAGAACGATGGCTCTCTGGAGTTCCTTTTTTTTAAAGCAACTGCTTTGTGTAATTGCTCTGAAAAAAGTGACATGATGGCCAAGTTTCACCAAGAGACGATACAAATTCCTTGATACTAAAGACTGAATTAACATCTCTATGCCTGCAAGTAAGCAAAGAACTCCCTATCCTTTCTGGCTCTTTTCTATAAACTATTAAAGAAAAAAGAAGCACAGATTGTTTAAAAATCCTGGGTATGTTCCTCTCAAAGTTGATACTTGTCTGATTATATCGCTGAGTTGGTTGGAATCGCAAAGGGGAAATATCCTTCCAGCTGCAAAATCAATTCACAAGAAGTGGTGGGGCCTCTTGAGGCTAGATGGTAGTTAAGGTAAGCTCAATGAGTTGCGTTTTCCTGCCTGTAGTGCCAGCTGAGTTGTGTTGATGCAGAGCTGCCTCTTTGTTTCCTGCACTCTTCTAGACACTGAAGATGAGCAAAACTCAGACCTCTGAGAACCAGAAAGTCGGCTGCTATTTCCATTCTGCCATTTTTAAGCAATACCCAACATAGCTGCAGCACAGGTGCCATTTCACAAAAGATGTCATTTAACGCTAGACTTCCCCCCCATCCATCCAAAGACGCACAGACATTCTTAGAGCCCACTTGCTGCTAAAAATTCTCTTGGTAAGGAGAAACAGTGGTTAGGACAGCTCTAGATCTCATCAGTGAAATAGGCTTTGCTGAATTTCTTTCAATACATGCCAAGTATGTGCACAGGGAAGAGACGCACAGACCCCTGGTCTGTGGAGCAAAGTTTCTTTAACGTTATGTCTCAATCACAGCCCTGCCAAGCTTACCTAGCTCCCCCCACTTACCATGCTGAATGCAACTGGAATAAAAACTGATCATTCCCAAGGGCTATTGTCCACAGCACACTGTTAATGTTAAACAGCTTGCATCTTAATTTGGTTTTCAGAGGCTTTATATTTCTCAAAGTCAGCACTGTGCAAGAGCAAGATACATCACAAGGTAAACTTAATACTGCATTCATTAAGACTTCGTGTTGAATCCTGTGGTAACACCTCGTATCTATGGACTGGGTGGTACAGATTTTAAGTCCTTATTCTTAACTTTGGTCTTTTCTCTTTGCAAAACAAAATGTATAGTTTGAAAAGACATGCATGTAGAATTGTTTCAGCCCAGAGGAGTGACATATGACACACAAGTACATGTTCTTAAGCTACCTATAGGTGTAGTGTAAAGCTTGGTGCGGGTTTTTCATTTGGTTTAGTGCAGAAGCGAACCAAGAATATGTTGAAAATTTTGTCATTATGTGACTGCATTAAAACATGCCAGGAAGATGAATAATGTTTGTTTGGAAGGAGATGTTCCTAAAGACAGCATGGTGGCATACATTATTAAAACTGGCCTTTTTGATTTTATAAAAGGTGTCAAATGTATCCCAAAACATGTTTAATTACCAGTGGCAGAAACAGCTCCTGTTTTGCTGGTTGACCCAACATAGACTCTTGTTAAAAAATTATAAGCCTTGGAGTCAATTCCCTGGAGGGTCCCCAAAGCGTTTCCTGGATAATAATGATGCAATAGTTTCCTATCCTATTGATAGTTGTCCCAGAGCACCTCAGAACAAATGCTCCCATTCCCTGAAAGCCGCTCAAGTACCAGGATGCTGCTATAAATGGTTGAAATGTGATGCAGTTTCCCCTTCAACTTCCTCCAGCTCAGCCTAATGGGGATTAAGAGCCATTAAAGGCTCTTTGCAGCATATGCAGTCGCTATTGATCAGTTGTTTTAGCCAATGATCTGATTACAACTGTCTTCTCTTTCCAGTGCTTTACTGGCAGAAAGAAACATACATACAAACATACAATAAAAGGTAAGGAATGAAGGTAGCAGACCTTTCTCTGTGTGCTAAGAATTTGTTTAGTTGCTAAAATGAAAGACCCCCCCTTGTCCATGAGTAAAGGTTTCTACCTGCAACCCAAGCAGCTAGTTAGGAGTAAAAACAGATACATGAGTAGAGCTCAGGGAGTTTGTCTTGCTGGAGCATGGCACAGCAGGTTTTGCATTCCTTGCTCAATGGTGGCAGAGCTTAAACAGATGAGTTTAGGAAATGCTTTCCTCACTTTCATTGCTGCAAAGTTTAGGGAAACTTCTGAGAAGTGGGAGTGCCAGTTCCTGTCCCCTCGGTTGAACTCTGCTTTTGCCTGTGCTGAGCCAGCATTCTAACCTCCGGTCTTTTCACACTGACAGGTTTTACCCTCTTTTACCACTTCTTCTTAAAAAAACCCAGAAGTAACTCTTTGCTGTACTGAACCCATCTGTGTGCAATATTAGGTGAACTCTGGAAGTAGATACTGGATTAAGCCCCTGTGATGGGTAGTCTGGGCAGCAGTATGTCAGCTTTCTGACTCCTCCAGGGCTGAGCCTTCCAGGACTGTGGACTTTGGAGGCTGTGGAGGATGCACAGAGGCAGACCTGAAGCAGCCAATGTCAAAGTCAAATGTACAGACCTCCCATAAGGGAAGGCAAAGTTGAGCAGAGCCTCTCTGGAGAGCAACTATTCAATGTCAGCACTCAGTCTCACTCAAGTCAGTACTCAAATTCTGGTTTTGGTGCCTATATTCTTACAATATCTTGAACATTCATCCTCCGAATGACTTTTCTGGCAAGGTGAAGAAGAAAGGGAGGACACTGAATTGAGAAGATTGTTATAGGAAGCCTGAGGTAAAAGAAATTCCCAAAACCTCTGATGGTCTTCTGTGGTCCCAGCATTATTTGCAATATTAGATGGCTCCTGGGGAAGAGATCAGGCTTCATTTGCCTGATTGTGACAGCCTTTTATGAGACAGTGGCAAAGCAGGGTTAGCACACTAGCTCTCTTGTTCAAAGCAACAGAACTGCTGATAACTCACTATTTCAAAGTGTGAGTAGGCATTAATTTTAGGAGAATAGATTTAGCAGCTCACACCTATGATCCAAGATGTAGAGAGTTAGTTTGCTCTTTATGACTGGACAGGAAATACAACACAGACATTCATGCCTTCCTCGGGATATAAATAATTTTGGACAGTACTTCACTAGCAAAGCCACAAATTTGCTCAACTAGCAGGATGTGTCACTGCTTAGATGGGCCCTAGCAATCTCTCAGGAGACGGTCCAGAGTGGGAAGGTGTGTAAGCACCATCAATAAAGTACTGGTACTTTACTTATGAAAGTGCAGTATGGGTGGGTGTCCAGGGCAGAAATGAGATCTCTTCCAGACAGTTAAAGGAAATATTAGTGGTGGAATGAAAGTTAGGGAAAGAAATGGGAGAGAAGTGTCTTCCTCTCTGACCACTGCAATAATTTGATCTTGATTCATAGAAAGGACAAGATTTGTTCTGTATTTTTTCTCATTTAAAGTACACCCATGCCAGAGCAGTCTGGCACTCCACAAAGGACTGCAGAGTCTTCTGTGCCCAGAGACCTGCCGTGGAGGACAAGTGCCTGCTTCAGAACCATAAGCATGAGCATAAAACTATGTTTGCCTGCCTTTGGAAGTCCCAGCATTTACTGGCAGCTGAATGACTCCCTATAGTACTTTGGTATTCTTAGAAAGGACAAAAACTCAGACAGGGCAGACAGGGCACTAATAAGCTATCTAGTTCAGTACTGGTACCCTGGGGGAGGAGGCTGTGGCCCTATTCTGAGCCTTGATGATTCAAACACATTAGTTTCCTGTATGTACAATGTAGAAATTCATAGAACATTTTATCAAGCCTTTATCCGATTCTTGAGTGTTTTTCTTTTTGTGATATGATTTCCAGCCTAATACTTCAGTTATAATGAAGACCACTGGTTTTGATAACTAAAAGATCACAATGCCCTAAAACCTTGACTCTAGCAGGCAACACCAGACAGCATGTTTTCTATGGAATGTCCTCAGAGCTCAGTAGATTGGGTTGTTGATTTTCTTCCTAGAGCAGGAGAATTTCATGTAGGCTTGCACCGCTGCAGGTGTTCCTGCACCACACAGAGCTTCTAACACAAAGAGCAGGGAGCATCAGTGTCCTTGTGGGCTGCTAGTTGGCTAGAGGCATAGTTCCTCAAGGGAAGTCATTTGTTACTCTTGGCTTCAGCATAGCAATGACCTGAGAGTCATCAGCAGCCCCTGCTGACTGAGATGCCACTGGCATGAAAAGTTTCCTCCAGCTAATGCATGGCGAGAAGGTGCATCTGGAGGCAACTGTCCTGAGAATCAAGGATCAGAGCAGACATGACCATGCTGAGAGAAACTGTGAAGAGCAGTTACAAACACCACACCTGCAGATGTTTGGAAAGGGAGCATACTGTTGTAGACCTCGATATGGGAAAGGAAACAAGTCACTGTGGGCTAACAAGTGGATGCAGGATGAGACACAGGGAGAGTGAAGGAAGGGATGTGATGCTTCTCACTAGGGCTTTCAGCATAGCTTGTGGGAACTGGGACAGTTGCAGTGACATGATACATAAAAGAAACATCCTGTAAGTTCTTCCTCCAGGGTAAATGTCCACCACTAGCATAAAGAATTCATGAAGTGTAAGGCACAGCTCCTCTCCAGTCAATTGCTGGGGCTCTTACCTGCTTTTCCACCTTCACAGCCTTGAGTTCAGGCACTCCTGCAGCATCTGGATATTTCATATTTGCATCTCTGAATCTTAGGACCATAGGACTATAACGAGCAAGGAATTCTACCATACTGACTTGCCTTGCTTTGTGTACTTAGATCTTACGCAGGGCTCTTTCCCTCCAGCAGCGTAGATTAAGAAACTGGGTGCAGCGGAAACGCTGCCAGCAGCTACTTGCTATAAAAAGCTAATGGTCCTGTGTGGGCCGTGAGAGGAATGACAGAAATACAGCTTAAATTCTGGCCTGCTTACACTACCCTCTGATGAAATGGTGCCCTGATACTGGGATGGTGAGATCAGTTTCGCCCCATTGCAGTCATTGTTCGCACCAGTGGTAGGTCAGAATTTTCTGTGTCAGTCAGTCACTTTATTCCTGACTTTGAAAATCCACAATGCTGCCAACTCTTTTGATAGTGAAAATCATATGATTTTAGTGACAGAGTTATTTTACTAATCTTCTAATAGTGCCTGGCAGGATCCCTGTGCTGTTTTACTGTCTTGTCTTAGAATCCCTGGCTCAGAATGGATGGCATTTTTCGTGATTTTATATAGAGATAAGGTCGAAGTCCAAGCTGTCTGCCATCTCCTCAGAGAGGCAGCTTTTAGCTCAGGTGGTTACGTACTCCTCTTATTTTATTGGAACTCAGTTATTCAGATTATAGTTAAGTTATTTCTGTCAAAGGTGATAAAAAAGGTGTATTTTTTCATATATGGCTTTTCTATATGTTACAAGCCTTCAAGTCCTGTCTTAACTTTATGCAAGCAAATTTCCAGTCCTGGAGTCTCTTGAGCTATCAAGAAATTTAGGTTGTTAAATCTTCTAACTTTTAGAAAGTTGGAATACAAATACTTGAGTTTACCCTAGGTGAAGCATCTGGGGCAGTTATGTCTCATCTAATGCTTAATGGCCCAATCACTTGGTAGACCCATTCATAATTCATCAGGCATCTGATTAAATGTAGTTTAGTCTGACTCATGTGATAGTGTTTGAGGCTAATTTAAAGGCAGAACATTATACTTACGCAACTTGCCAATATATGCTAAGCATGTAGAATGAACTCTCTCCTTCTGATTAAAATATATGAACCATTTTATATGGTTCTATATTCCAAAGAATACAGCTTCCTTTTTCTGAGATAGCTGAAATTTCTGTTTACATTGATAATTGTTTCCTATTTTCCCTTCTTTTTACCTTTTTTCTTTCTTTGAAAACAGCAAGACAGGGTTATACTGTAAATCATTCATTTATATCTATTTCATATGCAGTGACCCAAACAATAGATCCATGGGTCCAAGACCGGGCATGTAAAGGTAACTTGGGCAGGTGACAAAAATAATTCTCTGTTCTTGAACGTTATGCAAAATACAACAGAAGTACATTGTTTTAGTACTCCTCCTTTGTTTTCCAGTTAGAGTTCAGTATTAGATACTATTTCCCTGACTCTATATAAAGTTGATTGTAGCTTTTAGAAAATGTTAAGTGACTACAGTACAGTACAGTTTTACTATTTATATATTGATGATCTTTCTTTCTTTAATATAATAGCACAGGAAGAATCTTACCTGGTATTTGTATCTCTGGAAAAGCCATAGAAGATAGTGTCACTGACAAAATATTGGAGCAAAACAGCAACTAGTCTCAGCTTCAAGAAAAGGAAATGAAGAGCAATTGTGGCAAATAGTGGTATGAACATTTAATTGCTAAGTATAATATTAAATGAAAATGTAATAGATTTATATAACCTCACAAGGACAGTGGAACCATAAATAATTGAAAGCATGAATTCGTAAGGAAATAGGTCTAATAGGTAAATGCGATGTCCTGTTCATAAACGGTTAAAGATTGGATACTCTGAGTGAACTCACTGTATGTTAACATGGAGCCATCAGATCTGGTCCTTTCGTAAAGTCTGAATTTTGCACTTAAAACAGGAAATCAACTTTGTTTTGTTTGAAAATTATTAGGTATTCTTCCTTTTTGACTACAGACTACTATTTCTGAGAATTCCCAAGTAGATTCACTAATTAGAGTTAAAGAACCCTTTTAAAATTCCCTTTAAGGAAAGACATATCGAATCTTTTTTGTTGTCCTGAGGGATCTTGATAACACAGACTTTTCAAATTCTCCACAGAATTAAAAGTCACTGGAATATTATGCATATGCTATATTTGAAGATTTCCTTAGGAGTGATGATCTTTCTATATTCATAAATCATTTTCTCCTACCGTAAGGTTAGAACATAAAATATTCAGAAAAGCTAGCAAGAAATTACTGTCTTTCAAACCACTGCCATCTTCCATTGTTCGTAGGCATATGGCCAGAGTCTGAACTAAGCAGAGGTGAGCATCTCCACCAGTCTTAGACAGCCTAACAAATCCTAACCAGGGGTAATTTGGCTTCATTCTCATTGTACGTGCTAGAGAGAAGCAGTCATACTTGTTAAGGCTGCCATCAGTGGGTCCTAAAACATATAATTTTACAGCCATTATTAGAGATCATACCAGTCTATTGAGACTCAGATGATGAAGTAGACTTCCCTGTTACTCTGTCTTGAGCTAAAGCCAAGAATTTTTCCGACTAAAGATTGAGAAAACAACAAGAGGGAGTAATGGAGGTGGGTAAGAGCTGGGGGCAGGGAAGGAGAGAGATGGAAAGACAGAGAGCTGTGTACAATCCATATATTGATGGTACTGCAGCACAAATGCTTCAGTCATCCTCAGTAGTTTGACATGCACATTTACTGGGGAAATTAGTGAATGGAGTCCTGTGCTAACTGAGAAGAAAGATCTCTTGGGGAGGAGCAATAGTGGGTTAGCCTTATCCCATGACAAAGAGATGGGGCAGGTGGGGCGTGTATTTCCACTACTCATTGAATGCCAGTAGCTGTAGCTGTACACCAGACTGGCTAAAGGAGGAAAAATGCTTCACTGGTGTTCTTGTCATTTCACAGCAGAACTCAGTTTTACATGTGTTTTGCCTCCCTTTCAGTAGCTCTTCGAGAACTGTTGTAAAAGAATGTTTTGATCATGCAGCTGTTAATGGAAAATGTATTCTGGATGGCTAAATAACAAAAGAGGTTGGATTCAATGGCAACAAGACTTACTTAACTGTAAACTAGACTCCTCTGTGAGTGGCTCGGGAAAAGGACACTCTCCAGTGAGAGAACAGAAAAGACAGCACATGATGTTGGCATCCAACTCTGCAAAGGTCCATCACAATAAATTTTGAAAAGTAATACACAATCTGAAATGTGCTTGTAGAACATATTCTACCTTTTCTAGTAGTGAACAGGCTTGTAAACTTTTGATGACTGTCGATTCACTATCAGAAGAAAAAATACAATCTTGCTTGGACTCACTTCTTGGATACTTTGTCTCCTAATTGCAGTTTTTACCTTCTACTTTTTCCACGGAAGTACTAATCTTTTGACCAAATCCTTTTCCAGCCTCCTAGCCAGTGTCTCTGGAAGGCTAGCTTTGAGCTGCTGCATTCACTTCTTTGTGTGGAAAGAAAGTGATTTGCTTTTTGTATGCTATTTATAGAGATCTTCTCCACAGACATGGCATCCCCTCCCCCCGACGGCTCTGAGCATCCTCGCGCTGCGGCTACCCACCACCTGATGTCCTATTTTCTCATTGGCTCTGGCTGTTCCCAAACCTTGTGACTCCTGTGAGCTCACACCCAGCTGTACCGGCTCCGAGTCTCCTGCAGCGAGACATAATCTTCACTTTCACTTCTATCATTTGTCCCTAATATGCCAAAGCATCTGAACAAGTGCTTGCATTCATTCCCAGAGCTCCCTGTCCTAGGTTCAGCCCGGAGGTCACCATGGAAATAAGCGTGTTCCTTGGCTTGCCGAGGTGGCAAGCGGCTCTGTTACGAGATCTCTGTTACTTACTGGAGGACTGTAACCCATATCATCGCATCGGAGACAGAGATTTTATATTCAGATGACCTTTTATTTCCTGAAATTGTAAATACTGTCTCACCCTACATCTGCTGTTCAACTAAAAGTCAGGCGACCGATTAACTTTCTCAATGGGATTTCCCTGTGATTATAAAGCCAGGTGACTGTGACAAGGTCACCAGCAAAAACAGTCTTGTGATTTTAAGCTTGACAGAAATCTGGCAGGAAATGCAGATGAGAGAAATGCCACACTTAGGCAATGATAACCTTAAATATCACAGACTGTGCTCAGAAATGTTTTTTTTTTCAGACCATCAGAAGGGTTCATGAAATATGTCTGTTTGTTCATTCCTCCAGGAGACCCTCTCTGTTCTTACATCTCAGTGTGTTATGATAAATAATGCATTGCCTTCCCAATAGCCTTGATAAAACTGCTTCCTTAACCATATGAGGAGTACATTTCAAAAAGAGAACAAGCAGAGCACAGAGATGGAAATTAACCCCAGGACCGCCAGCCTCCATTAGCAATAATGGTGTCTGACAATTCCGGGGTTAAATGAGAAGTAGGTGCCTTTTTACTGAGTTCTGCTCTTTGTTCTTGCTTTAGTGTGTGTCATTGTGGAGACTGTCATGTAAGGTTAATGACAGCCTCTCATTACCCTTGTCAAATATGTAATAATGTGGCCCAACAACAGGGCTGAATGGCTCCTGCTTGTCAGACCCCTATGTTTTGCCTAGCAGATGGTCACTGTGTTTGGAGAGGCCCTCAGATCCATCAGTGCTATCCTGAACACGTGTGTGAGGGAGGCATTTTTCCCTGATGGGACAGTTCATGGATGGAATACTAATTGGGCACAGCAAGACGACTGAGGATTTATTTATTTTTGTTCCCGGTAGAAATATATTGTCTTCCAGGGAGGGGAGGGGGAGGAAGAGAGAGAGAGAGGCAAACCCCTAGTTCTGCTGCCGCCAGCCCCTTTTTTATTGTCTGACTCTTACACTGGCAAAATCACTGCATGCTATGCCTTATGCTGAAAATCTGGGCTCTTTGGCTACAGTGTCAATGGACGCAGAAATTCAGGCTTTGATCAACTTTTGATTTTATATTTTGAAAGTCTGACTTCTCCTACCTCTTAAAAAAGAAAACAAAGTTGTTGGTTATTCACTATAAGCTTTGGAGAGCATCATGTTAACATATCCCCTTGATATTACCTCCTTAGTTATTAGGATTAAATATTTATATTGTGGTAGCTGACCCTCCTGTGTTAGGTAGTACACAAACAGAAAAGATCTGTTCCTTCTCAAGGGAATAGAAGCCCCGTTAGCATTAGGTTGGTGATGTGGAAGGCAGTGGTTTGCATTGTCAGATGCATCAGTAGCCTGCTCTGAAAGTTGCCATAGTCAGCCTTTGACCATGCACCCATGCCTATTAAACAGAGAGCATTTTGCAGCAGGAACTTCTGCTCCTCAGAATCTTGGGCTGGAGCTGCCCCAGTCAGGTAGAGAGTTTTAGTTGACTTTTTTTTTTTTTTAAGTAGTTTTTCCTTTCTTTATAAAAAATCATTAACTCTTTACTGTTCAAAATACAACCTTTAAAATGCAAAGCTAGTGCAAAGTGATATAATATCATCTTTCCCCATTTGGGAAACTTTGCGCTAATGGAACTCCATTGTTCTTTGTTGAAAATGTCTAATATGAGCAGCCTGCACAGCCATAAAATAATGCTTTATCTGATATGGTTAGGTACAATTCATCTACATCAAGGAGTGGGATTGATGTGACTAAAATTAGGGTAGTCATAATGGTGCAAATGTTCTTAATGTAGACAATACCTCAGTCTGCAGAACAAGAAAAATTTGTTCTAAAAAGAATAATCAGCCCTATTTGTTTCAGAGGGATGTTAACTCTGAAACTTAAATATAGCAATGTAGAAATCAACATGGTTAACTACTTCACTGCTAAGCCTTATAATAGAGATAATCCCTATCACAAAGACCTTTTTTATTTTCCTAAGAACTAGATTCAAATAACATAGGACAAAAATAACAGTGGGAAAGTGCAGTGATTGCTTTATTCCATTTTGTATTACAATTATTAAAACTCTCTATTGCTGACTCTAATGAAGCTGCCCTGGAGTTCCCAGCATCAAAGTAGCGCACATTGCAGCAGCAGGTCAGCTTGCTGCAGAATTCATATAACCAAGTCTGTTTCAGGTCAAGAAGAAAAACTGAGAGTCAAGAAAAAATATTTTGTATAGTTTTTCCCAGTGGAAAGACATGAAAAACTCACATGGAAAATCCTAATCACTTCAGGAGTGTAAGGAAAACAATGTACAAAAGCTACCCTTAAGAATGCCCACGGGTCTTTTCAGGAGGTTTTGTCTCTTCATTCTCCCATCCTTTTCCAACCTCACTGATAGTTTGTTTGGTTTCTTTGGTTTGGTTTCTTTTTTTTTGTTTTGGTTGTTTGTTTTTTTTTTTAGCACTAAAATGACTAATTTTCCATCTGTAAATGATTTTAGTAAAGGCCAGATCCAAAAGTGGATGCCTACAGTGGAGAAGCACATACAGCTTAGTCACCTCATCCTTTGGGGCTGTGAGTGTGCATCTGAGAAAGCAAGAGGAACTTTTTCCACTGCCAGCCTGGCAGCAGGCTTTTTAAAAAAAAAATAAAATCTGCAGTCAGCAGACTTCAGTACTTTTTTTAAAAGACATTTACTGTGAATATTACTCAAGTTGGCATAGTTCCCTTTTCCCTTTACCACTTCTCTCCTACTGAAACAGCAAAGAAATGGGACATTTGTGGTAAATAGCTAGTTCAGGAGATACCTGCTTCTTCATACTGGTGTTTTTCCTCACAGAAAGGATCCTAAGAATAGAAGACGAAATCACGGGAAGTTGCTGGGGCTTCCTGAGGGAAAACAAATGAGAAATAGAGAGCATGCAGCATTTGAGTCAGCTTTCTACTGTGCCCACACACATGACGATGTGCTGTGTCCCAGCGGAATGGAGCACCAGAAAAAATAACTGTTACCATGTAGTATGTCCACTTTCTTAAGAAGACTAGTGAAATACAAAAATGTAAGCCAAGGATACTAATTATTATATGTAAAGATGACAAAGGGACAAAATTAGGTAAATCAAGATGGCAGTTAAAACCAGGGACGTTCTTAGCAAGTATCTGTGAAATTAGCAGACGTAATAAAATCAACAGCCATCTCTGCTGGTTTTCTCAGCACTTTCTGAGGCAATGCAAAGCAATATGAGCATGGAATCTAAAACTCAACTGTTTTTTTATAAACGCCTTTCTAATGCACAGTGCAGATTAAGCTTGTAATTTTTTTGTCTCTACAGTCACTTTGCTAATGCAGTGTAGCGCATGACTTTACAAAATGCTGAGAGATAGACAGCACTCCCACGTGACCCACGTTTTAAAATGGAAGCCCCCGGAATTTCAGGTAAGAACACAAGCCTGGCAACACACAGATTTTTTGGCTCACCAGGAGGAGTGGTGAATCCAGCAGTAAGGTAACAAAAGCCTGGGAAAGCAGCCTGATTTTCCTGCCGTTAAACACTAGTAAGAACTGAAGTGCAAAAACATTGCTTTCCACAGACTATGGGAGAATATGGTAAGAAGGCAGAAGTGATGCAGGGGTGGTAGAAAGAAAGCGTAAAGGAACAAAGAGTAGCTCCTAAGCTCCCAGGCTGATAGACAGGGTTGGAGACAGTGTCTATTACGGTCATTCCCTCACAGAATGACAGTGGGTCCAAACTGTAACTCCAGAGATGAAGAAAAGCCTAACATCAGTATTGAGATGCACAGCTGATCACTCCAAGGCAATTAAAATGAAGTGGCTGATTTTGTTTATTTGAAAGCAGCATGAGTTGAAAGCTCTCCTTTTTAGGAATTCAGGTAGGGCTTGCCTCTGCCTAGGAGAGGTGGGGGGATTGATTTGACTGATAGAATATATTATAGCTTACTGTTTCAAGAGTATTGATATGCTGGAGCAGAGTACATAACCTGGAGCTACACAGATTTTTTTTTCCTAAGGTGCCTGTCTTCTGAATATGATGTGAGAAAGGCATCAAGCTATTTGAGTGTCAGTAAGCTAGACTACATATCTATGGGTAGTGAGCAAAATATGTTTTGAAGTGTTAGCTCCCTGAACCCTTATAAAGCCTAATTCTTTTAGCATTTTCTATATTTAACAATTCTTCTATCACAGGTTGTGACAAACACAGAATAACAATGCCACAGGAGGGGAGTGAAGACCTGCAGCTGCAAGGGAGACAGAAGGTCTTGGGGTAGTCATGTGGCTGGGTAGACAAAGTTGAAAATAGGGTGCAAATAATGATATTTGGGTCAAATGCTTAAATGTTATATTTGGGGCAGGAGGCATTACTTTGCAACATTTGATATATGGATCTGTGTGTCTTCTCAAGAGAGCTCCAGTGGTGAGATCATGAAATGCTCCTGTTTTGTAGATGACAGAAGTTGGACAACATGGTTGTGGTTACACACTTCCAGTCACAAAGGACAAGGGCAGAGAAAAGTGAAAAAATAATAGATCCAAACATGAGTCAAAACCATAGAACTTTCTTTGAAAAATAAAGGTAATTACGATTTGGAGTCAGTTTCTTAATAAGCTTGAATTCTTAAACTAAGCAATGCCAAGAGTAAAGCCACAGGTCTATAGAGATATGTAAAATGGACTTTTCCCAAACTGAGCTGTGATCAGCCTGGACTACCTGTTCCACAGAGCTGCCAATCCCTGGCTTTTTATATAGTCAAGGAGAGAGATAGTTATGACACTTACTATATACATTTAAGTAAGGTGTAACAACTTTCTCTCTGCATTCACCACATATGGAGAGTTTAGTAGCTCTGGATATTGGGCAGTCTGAATAGGTGAATTTAGATATCATAGCAGGCAAGCAAGTTTATCTTGGACATTGGACTGAAAATGGTCCCTGGTAGGGCCATGCTTTAGGTATGAGCCACCTTTGGAGACTATTATTGTAATGAGTATAAATTTCCACCAAAAAAAAAAGTGATTCATTTATAGCAGATTTCTTATCCCTTGGTTCCTTTTAGCTAATGTTTTCATTTGAGTGTCATAGACTCCAACCAACATATATTTGCTGTAAGTTTTTTGGATTCAGTGGAGTAGATGGACCATTCCATTAAATGCCAGCTTCTTCCACTCACTAAGCAACCATGAGCCACCGATTTTATTTTCTTAATTGAAGGTTTCTATTTCCCACAAAGTTACAAAGTTGGAAATTTTCTCTCCTAATGATTTGCCTTTGTGACTGGATCTGAACATATTTAACTGCTCTGCAAAGCAAAGAGAAACGTACGTTAGTTTTGTATGGACAACCAGAACAGATCTGTCTGTTCCTAGTTATTTTGATATGGCCCTCTAGTTTTTTAAAACCACTGATGAAAACTTTTCTTAAATAACTAAAGTTCAAACTTTAAAAAATGAAAAATTTTCTTTGCTTCTTAACTGTCACTTAATTATGACTGTGTAAAGCAAAGTAATTTGAAAAGACGCAGAGCACTTTTTTTGGAGAAACTGGCAAAATTAAGACTCTACTGTGCAGCAGCACAGGAAAAAGAGCAAAGCAATCTTCTCTATTTGGAATGGCCATGATTTAATTGGCTCCTACTGATCCCTTATTAATTAAAAAATATTGTAGGCTCTTTGAAGCCTGCATTTGCCTCCTATCTAAAAACATGCTTGTCAATCTTGCCCCCTCGCTGCATGATGATACAGCCAGTGTACGCATTTTAAGGATGCAGTGAGAAGTCTATGTGTTTCTGCCCTTTTGTGTTTATCCCAGGACTGAAAGGGCAGCCAGGAGTTGAGAAGTGGTAGCGTTCCCCAGCTTGTACATGACTTTTCTAACAGCACAGTAGAGCTGAAGGCTTCCCCAGTGCCTATTCTTGAGTATCAAGCCCAAGTTTTGTGGATGTAGCTTCAATTGGGATGATTTCACTGGCCGGAACTTAAAAGGCAAAAAAACCTCTGCAGTTCCTAATGAGACCCAATTAAACACAAAATTCAAATGCACGGTCCTATTTCCTTGTGTGACCTTCATGTCAGGCTACTGCAAATGGTCACGGTCCGCAGGAAAAACGACAGCCTGAGGAAAGTGACTGAACAAAAGAGCCACATCTGTCTACTGTTGGTAGGAAGAAGGCATGCAGCCCATCCCCTGCTGATGGTCTTAATGGTGCACCACAGTTTGTCTCAGAGGAAGACAGGAGAAACATAAACAAGCCTGACTTCCCCTGAACTGCTTCCTGAGTCAGGATGCCCTCTCCTCCGGGAGGAGCTCTGACAGGGATATGTGCCAACAAAACCATTTGGCTCACACTGTGATGTTGATAACTCAGTACCCGGGTAACGATAGTAGGGTGTCTTTTATTTTGATGTCTTTAATATCCTTTTGAGTTTTTGCAAAATCTGAAGTCTGCTATCAGTGTCATTTTCCATGAAAATATGGATAAGAAAGATATATATCTGTACAGACAGTTTTTACTTTAATTCCCCTGCTACTGGTAAATTAGATTAGTAGAAAAGAAAAGTGCTGAACAAATATTTTAAAAATCTGCCAGCTGATTAAATCACACTTTCTCCCTATCTTCTTGGCATATGAGGTCGACTTGGGCATAATTTTAAATCTTCTAGTTTAGATTATGATCTTTAAAATGACATTAAGCTTGCTTTGATGTTCTGTGTGAGTACAGGACAAAAGCCCAGGAATGAAATGATTGCTCACATTGCAGCATCATAATAATATAGCTTCAGACTCCATCCAAAAGGTAGCAAATGAATTATCCCAGAAATGTTCATGCTTCTATATTGAATGATGTCACTATTAGAAAGAAAGTAAAAGTGCTCAAAGCCTCAAACTAGATTTTTTTTAACAGGACTGGGAGTGGTTTCTGGGCTCTGCTTTTCCTAGTGGTTTCTGGCACTGTTTTAAGTGTCTGCTTTGAGACACATGGGAAGGCTTTGGTTTCAGAAGTTGGAATTGTACCTTGGTTTTGGAAGGTTGTAATGTTCTGGAGTTCTGTATGAACAAACTGCAGGTGTGTAAACCATTAGTGGTCCAGCTTTTCTCATTAAACATTTTTCCGTTGCAGAGGTTTCCTTGATCTAGTGGAAGGTAGCTGCTGTGTGAAGTCATGATATTCATTGGGCCAGACAGAGTTGAGAACAAAATGAAATTACCAGGTTTTACTAAGTTGTTGCCCATCTGCTGAGCTATAGTAATTTTCCATTCTTGGCCTGTTCCAGTTGAGAGATAATATAGTTTAGCATTAACCTCTTTCAATTAACTTTAAATTGAAAAGCTTCAATTAAGTTGCATCCCTTTACACCTGGGATGGGCTAGCAGTACATCCACAGTCATCTACCAGTGATTACGGTAGCTCAGCCAACAAACAATAGGCTGGTAAAGTCCCCTAACATGGTCAAGCATCAGAGTCTTCAGGTACCCTAGGTCAGTCTCATAAATAATCTTGAAGATGTTGCTTCTTGTATGAAGTAGACGCAGCATCCTACTTGGAGCCAGGGATAAGGACAAGGCACGAGGGTGAAGCATTGTCAGCAGTCACTGCTGCTGAGCTTCCAGGGACCAGCTTTCTGAACCTGCTGTAGGGTCACTAGGGCCTGAATTACCTAGTCCCTGACCATCTTGATAGCAGCTCTGGTGATCACCAGGGCCTGGCTAAATTAATCTGAGAGGAGAGGCGCAACTGTCTGGTCAGCTCCATAAGCAAATCCAAGCTTTTCATGGCCCCTCATGGAGACCCACAGAGAATCCATGTTTGTTTGTGGCTGCTCTAATCAGGCTTCTCTAGAGGTAATAAAAGTGTTACAGTTCAAGTCTTCTGGTTTTCTCCACCTTAAGATAAACTTACACGAAAAGTCTCATGCTTGTTGATCATTGATTGCAAGTTGATGAAATTGGTTGAATATAATATGTAAATGTCATCTGTAAGATATTTTTTTTCCCTTTAATTACATTTTCATACCATTTTGAAAGGTTCTAGCTATTGATTCATACCTTGACTGGAAGAAATTGCTGTGGAAAGGATGAAGAATGGAACAAAACTGGTAATAGTGCAGAAGGAATATAAGAAAATTAGAGGAGAAAAGAAACGGAGATGCTTTAGGGAATCAGGATGCTTAAAGGAAGGATTTTAAGGGAAAAGCAAATAACATGTCTTTACTAGCTGCAAAATATGAATTTAATCAAGCAAAAAAGTATTTTTTCCATTGAGTCAGTAACAGAGAAGTCTTTAGTTGAAGAGTTTTTCCTGTTGACAGCCAGCGTATGCTTTGAATATGACTGCAGTCCTGGCTAATGTGAAATATACAGTGATAAAATCTCTTGAAGTGATTAAAACCCTTGAGAATACAATTGACAATGCTAGAGTTCGGTACCCTGAAGTAACAGAAACACAAAGAACATGAGCCCTGGTGAAACAAGGTTATAGTTCCTATAAGCTTGTCCAGAGAAAGAGAGGTTTATTTTGAGTCACGCATGAAAGCTGCTCTAAGCTATGCCATACATAAACATAGGTTTGTGTCTCAGCTGGTGTAAATATGGTCAACCTTGTTAAGTGGTGGTGGTCTGTGCAGTACCTAGAGACAGGGACCCCACAGAAATGCCTTAATAAGTGCCATCCAGGGGAGGGCAGTGGGACACAGAAACGCTGGTGTGCACATTGCTGTGTGGTGTGCTGCAGTTTGCTGGCTGCTTGCTTGATAACTGGCAGGGAATCCAAGGCAAAATTGACAAGATTCATGTCTTCTGCAACGCTTGGACAGCAGGGTCCTGTCCGTTCCTTTCCCCTGCCAAGCAGCCTGGCACAGAGAGCAGAGTGCAGATGGAGCGGCACAGCTCACCTGGGCGCTCGAGGCACTTATATCTGCAGTCTTACTGAACTCTATTTGTCTTTTTGCTGGTATTTTCCCAAACCAGAAGCTGGAATTTAAAGCACTGCAGCCTTTACTTAAGTCTCTTTGACAGCATAAAATGCAAAAGGATAAATATCACTTTGCAAGTGACAATTGAATTTTATAGGAATGTGATATAAGTAGTTACATATTAATAGCTTTAATTTATCACAACCCTGTCTTAAGAAGAAGAATGCAATTTATTTACCAGGAACTAGCCTAAGCAGCTTGAAACATCGTACCTTTATAAATGGTCTTTATATTCTCTGAATCTACTTTTTCACTGTTTCTTCTTCCAGATCTGGCCCTGCATATGGCCGTAAAATTACCAAATAGAACAAAAAGAGAGAAGCAAAGTTAGAGACAGAAAGAAGTTGGCACTGGATAATTTAGGGAATTGACAATGGGATTTGGAACCTTTCAGTCTGTCCAAACCTTGCTGATGGGAACTGCACAAAAAGCTAATGGGGATAAATGGTTTGTACTCCTCATGAAGAACTAGGAAAACTGCAGAATGCTGGAATATGCGACGTTTTCTGAGAGAGAGATGGAAGCAGGAAAAAAGGACAGGTTTATGGAAATAAAGGAAAGAAAGAGGTGGTTTAGAATGAGATCATCAAAAATAATACAAAGAAACCATTGGTGTCTCTGCTAGGTTGTCTTTGTCTCATCTTCAGTGAAAAAAAGATTATTTAAAATAAAAATGTTGTTATAAATGTCCATTTTTCTCTGGATGAATGAAATTATTCTCAGCTCTGGGTGTTTTAATGGTTAAATATGAATAGTTTCTATGGACAATTAGAAGGTGAGAGAGTCCAGAGTCATTTGTCCAAAATCTTTTGTGAGCCATAAAGTCATACGTAATAGTTTTGTTTAAACAGGGAATACAGACTACTACACTTTCCAAGCTTCAAGGTAACTTCAGATTGTATTTGCTGTAAGGTCTGATTGAGGACTATCCTTTGTGTTTGTATTTCATTTGTCCTTTTTCTGAACAATTTAGGTTGTTGATAATTTCAGTTTTAGGCTTCATGACATTCATATTGTAGCCATGTTAGGTAAAGAATTTAGAACCTGTAATTATCAATATTGTGACTTATTTTATTGTTTTAGAGACATACACCTTCCAGAGGTTAAAGCAGAAAAAACCAATGACATTGCTTTGTAACGTATATTGATCACAAGTATGTAATAACATCTCTGACTCTGAGGACATCACTGCTTACAGTCAAAACCACAGTTTGCTTTTAGCCTTATCCAAACAGGCTATTAAGCTGGCAGGTGAATTGGTCGTTGCCCTTCTCTTTCCTCCTCAACTCCTCGGTGCAGTATATTAACTGCACGAGCATGTTAAAGCAATGTTGATTTCAATCTAAACCAGTAAAAGCTGCAGGGAAAAATTGCCAGCTTGGTATCTTCTCACCTTAGCTGACCAGAAGGTTTCCCCTAGTTTGGGGAGACTGGAAGCGAAAATTATCCAGTCTGAGAAAATAAAAATCGTAAGCAGTCCTAGCGCAGGCATTGCTGCTAGAGCCTCAAATCAGCTCTACTTCCCCTGTGCCAGTTTCTGAGGGAAATAAAAAGCATGCAGTAGAGCACAAATGTGCCCTGAAATTTTAAGGAGAATGTGCGTTGACCTTTAAGCAACATGCACACCGTTGAAGAACCTACCTACCAACAGGCAATTATAAACCGCCTGAGGTCCGCCGGGAATTCAGCTGTGGTTTCCTGCCTGCCCCGCTCCTCTCTTGGAAGCAGCCATATTTTGCAGCATGACCCTGACAGGGAAAGCTGTAGGGAGGTGCAGAGGGGCTGTGCCGAATTGCGGCTGCTGTGGTGTCACAAATAAGAAATCTGCAGCTCAGTTGCTGCCTCTGCCCGGTGCTTTGTCACTGCGCTTACTAAAGAGAATTTTCTTTTACTCTCCGATAAACTGTTTTCACCGAAGCTTTGACTCTTGCTGGATTTTGTTGGCACTGATGTGACTAATCCTTCTGAGGCTGGTTATACTCCTGGCCTGGGAGACAAAAAGGTATCAGCGTGCCCATGTCACCAGGTCGTGCGTGGAAAAGGAGGGCAACAGAGCAGTGCTGTAACCCCTTGAGAACAAGCGGAGTGATGGCAGGGGTCAGGGCTTCCTTAGAAGGAGGTGTGGGCAGGCTCCACTTTGAGGACCTTTCTGCCCATATCTGGCAGGGGTTAGTGATGCATCTTCCCAGCCAGTCCCTGTCCTTGTCCCAGTTCTTAGCACCCTGCTGGTAATGTCTGAGAGAGAGGGTCACAGCTGCTGAAGCGCGTGAGCCTTCCTTCACTCAGAGAGAGGTGAGATCTGAGCACACATCTCATCCAGGTGACTTGATTTAATCTTTCTTTGTTACACATCACTTTTTTGCAGGACCTGGCAACATCTATTTATCACTTTATCCTGGGATGAGTACAACCTTGTCCATTCCCTTCCTTTTCCCAGGGACAAAATAAATTTACCAATTAAACAGACAGTCTAACAATTTCAGAATAATTTTAACATCTTCCTCATCCTACTTGTGTCCCACAAATATTTTTAAAAATAATTTTTCTTGTGCATGAGAAACCTCTGATTATATGCAGTGTTTGTGATAATTTATCTTTATTCCTGTTCTGGTATTTTTTTGTTTTCCTGTCAGACTGGAGATACGAAGCTGTATTCCCTTTAGTGTCATTGTTATTGCATTTCTTGTCACACCCACACTGTATCCATCCAAACTTGTTACCTGTGCCGCTCTGGGCAAAAAAGAAGGGAAGAGATTTAACAAGGACAGCTGTAATTTTCCTAACAGGGTAGAAATCAGCCAATTGGAAGCCCTTTCTCAGTAGGCACTGACGAGACACCAGAATACTGGCTCCTCAGGTGAACGCAGCAATCGCATCCCTCGCTAGCACTACGGCGCGTCAGTGCGGTGGAAGATGGCGAGCTGTAGGCTGCCAGCCTCCGCTATTTATAGTATCAAGAGCTTCAGGGTGTGAGGCAAGCTGTTTTTAACACAGTGGCATTTTCTTCTGTTTAATCGTGGAGTAACATCATTTTTAGGAAGTCATTACTTCTGCTCAAGAGAGTTAAAAAATTATGCTTCTTTACCTAGTTAAATAAGAGGTATTTGTGAAATTTAAAAAAAAAATCACTTCTTTAAGGCTTTAAATGGTTTAAAGGCCATTATGTTGTCTGGCAGATGTAGAAAGGAAAGTCAATAAACAACATGCAAAAGAAAGAGAAAAAGTGCAATGAGACATCAGTCAGACTCCTTTCTTTTCCTTTTTTGGTCCCATCATTGTGCTGCCAAGTAGAGCATGGAGATCCCACACCCAAGGAAATGCACAGAAACCTGGTTAGACTGAAACAATGCTTACAAGACCTATCAGCAAATTAATGGACTGATTTGTTATAGCAGGTTCACTTACAGTTCACAAGGACCTTTTCCTTTTCTTCCATTCCCCTCATCAGTTTCTCATGTAATGCCTACAGAGATATCCACATACTCAGACAGAAGTCTTCCAGGGCCTTGTCTTTCTGCAACAGGATTTAAATAATTCCCACTGAGTCACACAGTTTTACAGAGATGCCCAGGATGCAGAACATACCACGATGTTCACAAATTGTTAGAGAACCTGGGCAGAAAATCTCCAGTGAAGGACTTCTTGTGTTTTGACAGTGTCACCTTTTCTGGTAGACCCCAGGGGCTCTCACACACCTTCCAGAACTAATTTATCTTTGTGTCACACAAAAAGGTGATTGGAAGTCATTGGAAATGCAACAACCCTAATTTAACATGAAAGGAGACATTATTTGTGCACATTTTAGTATATTGAGCACCCACAGCTTATTTTAATCCTTGCAGTTCAATAGAATTAATAAATGAAAATTAAAAAAAACCCCAAAACAATAAAAGAAGTTTCTGCACCTTTTGGACAATAAAATGGTTAGACATAATTTGTACATTTAGAAACATACAATATTTTTAGCTTTTTCCCTTCTTGCCCACAGAAAGCAGAGTAAAAGCAAGAGACATAGAGAAAACAGGTGAGACGCCATGGTTTGGCCTTTAAGATACAGCAAATGTCCTCAGGGATACATGAGTGACACAAAAGGAGGAAGGAATGACCCACGCAGACACAAAGATGGGTAAGTTTGCTGCTGGTTTAATATTTCTTGTACAGCCCCAGCTCAGGCCAGGACCTATCTCCATGAATCAGATCAGCTTCTAGGACAGCTGGAAGAACTGATGATGACTTTTACAAGGGTCCTGGAGTCAGGGAGAGCAAGACTAGAGCATGTGGGACTGGCAGAAGGGGCCGAAGGTCATGTGGGCAGCCAAACAGTTGGAAGCACTAGACTTTGTTATCTATTTTCATGAACTGCATCAGCTACAGACTTCCCTTGTGACTTTGACCTTCAGCTACATCTCAGCTGTGAGACCCAAGAGGACTCTGAGTATTCCAGCTTTGATGCTGGATCTGGTCACGTCCCATCTCCATATCTGTGCTAGCCCCTGATATGCAGCAACCCGCTTCCACTCAGTGCTCTGGCGAAAAACATGTATAACTACCAGGTCCCATTTGCAATGACCAGGGGACAGGTCTTGCCATGCTGTGGACTCACAGATCACTTTGGTGTCAGCCTAAATTTACTTTTTCTTTTTGCTTCCCCATATGCAAAATAGAAATTATAATTTTCCATCTTGGATAAGCCAGTGCCTTTCCTTAATAATAAAGCAATAAATACATCCACTTAATAATCACAAGGTGCTATCTTAATGAATCTATGTAAACATATAAATAGCTAAGGGGGGTCATGAAGTCCCACTATGTTAAAGCCAAAATATGGACAATTACCTCATTCAAAAAAGCATACATTTATTATAGTCTGTCCTCCTGCAAAGTCTCTTCCTGCCTCCTGCCTGCTCCGTGAAGGGCTCCATGAAGTCAACAGCGCCTTAGGTACCTGGATCCATGTGGCGACAAGCAGCTGTTTTGTCAGGAATTGGGCTGTGAGCTATAAATTCTGGGCCAAATCACAAGGACTAATCAACATTTGGTTTTAGCTTTGGGTGTCTGAACAGAGAAAAGCCTCTCTGAAGTTTTTAAGAATCCTCCCTCTGTAAAGACTTTCTGGTTTTAGCTCCTTACATTTCTTTAAAGAAACAACTTCCGCTCCTGATATAATTTCTCTCCGAATTAATGAATAAAGTAATGCATTTTTATGTTGCTGAGGCGACCTGCCTTAGGCCCCTTAATTATAATGTACCTAAGGCCTCAATTAATTTGTAGGACTGAACAGGGGATGATGTCCCAAATACCTTCTGAAAGTTGAGTTAAAATCCTGTACTTATCAAAGTAGAAATATTAAATGAGGGCCAGGTGTAGTACTTTTGCATCCTTTCCAGAAATTGAAGTGGTTTTGATGGGAACAAAGTACTATTAGACATGTTTCGGGTTTGTATGGTGATGTTGTGTCCACGTTTCACAGTAAACCACTTGTGCAGGACTGTCGCACTAAGAAAAAAATAAAATTACATGCCTGGGGAATAAGATAGACCATTTCTCTCAGGTCTCTTTGCTAATGTTGTCTAAGTCCAAAGTCTTCTGCCATTGAGTTCAGCTGGAGCGTGATGGTATAGGCTATGACAAGTATTGCCTCCTTATTCCAAAGAAACATCTGTAGCTATCTGAAGTTTTACCAATAGAGGGCTCTATTGGTTTGATTTAAGTCACAAAAAGGGGGAAATAGACTCGGGGGGGGGGGCGGTTAGGTTGCTATAGTAGATCCTATACTATAAGGCTCCACCTATAAGTGGAGTGAGCCGAAGTGAGTTGAAAGAAATGCTTAAAGGGACATCATTTAAGTGTTACTCTATCTGTTTTGTTGTTGCTTGGTTTTGGTATTTTGAAATACTGATGCTGGCTGACTTGCTTATCTGCTTTTGGAAAGGCACCGTCCAAAATGCTGTGAGGTATTTTAGGAGTAGGAAGATACTAGCAGTGTGATAATTTTAAGTCACCTGCAATGTTTAAAGCTTGCAAAAAATAAAGCGGTATGTCTATATATGCTTTAGCAAATAATTTTTTAGTCATGTTTGCTCTTATAAGGTATATTTTAAGCATAACACACAAGATGTGCACGTTAATGAAAAAAAGAAAATTCATGTTAATAAACATGAAAGTGACTTAGAGGAAAGTATGTCCTGTTTTTAGGTTTCCTAAGGTTTTTATTCTATCCCACTTAAGATGGAACATATTATTGGTTTAGCTGTAAGAGGTCATACAATAAACTGAAAAATAACCTAGAATCTTTCCGGGGTGTTTGACTGCTACCCTGACCTCTCTCACTAAACAATGTCTCGATGCCCTGACTCACCTCTTTGCTGCCACAATAGGCCTTCCTATTCTACCTTCTGATTCTTCTTATCCATTTCCCAATGATTGGAAAGATGCTAGTCTCATAGTATATTCGTGCTTTCACAGGTTAGCTAGGCTGTAGTGTATATGTTCTATAATGCACAGCAAATGAAATTTACAGTTATTTTAATGTGGACAGCACTGAACTGAAAAAATGAAAACAACACTAACAAATGTGCTTATACATGCATGATGGCTAACACACATTTGCATACAAATATATGTATATCTTCTTAATGGAAGCCTGTGATTTTTAGGTGTGCTTGCTTTCTTAAGACACAAACTGTATAGCTAACCAAGCAAAAAACTCTCTCTACATAAATGTGTGTCTACATACATACATACATAAGAAAAATATATTGAGAGTGTATAATTTCAATGTGTATGAATAGAGTGCATTGTAGTTCGTTTTATTTTGCAAGCATAGTTCAAATTCCATTTTTATGCAACGGTGCAGTGACAGGCTTCCTATCAAATAAATATGGGCCACAAATGAAAATACTTTAGCTTGCTGTTCTTATATTTTTTGCTACTAATGAATACAGACTTCAACTTGGGAAAATATAAAATGATCCTGCTTTCAGTATAAATGTCCCTACAAAAATCAATTCCAATTTCATCTTTGTTTTAGTAAAAAAAATAAAAGAACAAAAAGATCAGGACTATAAATAATGACTACCTGTGGTTTTCATAAATAAATATCTCCAAAGCAGTGGAAAGCTGTAGAAATGCATGGATATTTTATTTTCTCTTCCGTCATGAATTTGTAGTGTTGCAGGAATGTGTATAAATAGATGGCTAGATATGGCGTGGATTCAGATTCAGCCATTTTCTCCAAATAAAAACATATGTTTCCCTGTTGATGTTGCTTTTTGTCCTTTGGAATGCATTAACATATTAATAATGGAAAGACTCAGTAATGTATGGTCTACCTACGATGTTTTAAACAAATCTCATAAATATGAATCTATAGGTACAAGAAAGCTGTATGTGCTTATGCCCATGTAGTAAATCATCCATCCTTTGTTTAAAAAAAAAGGAAAAGGTGGGGGAGGAGGGAGTAAGGGTTTTCTTACTGGAACCTTTTCTTCTTGTCTAGCGAGACCTAAGAAATACTGCCATTGACACTTACCTAGATATTTTTACAAAGTCATGTCCCATTTATTTTTCCTCTATAGGAAGGATGTTTTCCTTCTCTTTAATTTTCAGGAAGGGAAAATCTTGTTCTGCTTTCTAGCCGTGTGAGAGAGAAAGGACTGCCTTTCCCCACCCCCAGGTTACTACTTTAACTGATAATTGCCCCCCTCCCAAGGAAGTAAGTAGATAACATGATCTTATGTACAATGTGAACTGATTTGGGAGACTTTCAGTTTAGTCTCTACAGTCAGGAGAAGTGGATGCAGCTCGATTCTTTCAATAACTGCACATGCGTTTTTGTTCTGGGGTCCATGCTATGCTTGTCTAGAGAAAGACAAATATACTAAGCAACCTTGCCTGTGCACCTCTGAATAGATTGAAAACTATATTATTGCATTAATTGTATCTCATGAAGGTAATGTTATCTAGAAGGAAAAAAAAAAAAAAAAGAAAAACAGCTTAGAAACCAATAGCTTAGCTGATGGTGCTTATCTTGAGTGTCTGACTTCTAATAATACCACACTGGAAATACTGGTGTGCTACAGCATTTTATCCTTCTCTTTCTTCAGGGCAGATTGGTTCAGCCAGCACTTTATTCCTGAAACAATATTCATACAAAATGGATTGCTAGATTTAAACGTACTACCCAGTGCTGCTGACTAATATAATGTTATTCTGTCCCTCCCTCACCCCTCTGTAATCAACAAAGCATGCACAACAGTGGAGTGTTTCGCAGTAATTTTGGTGATGTTTTGCCTTGCTTGATTGGAAAGTATTTCTGAGGAGGATAAATAAGCTCGCCCCCAAACTCTCCCCTCTATTTCCCTTGCTGATGTTGCAGAGTAGTTCACTGCAAGATGTGAAACAAGAAATACAGTAGATTGGGTTGCTTCACAGGGAACGAAATTTGCGGCTCACTGGCTTCTTCTCCCATCTGTATTATTAGCACCGTATAGATTTAATAATTAGGTGATTGAAGACATTTTGATGATGGAGCGGTTTCTATGATCTGCAAAAGAAAGCATCTGTTTTCCTCATGTACCAATTAATTATTTATGCAGCAGAAAATACAGTAGACTACCTTGAGGATGAGCAGGTTGGGTGTTTGTGTAACAACAGCAAGGCCTGGCCTGGAAATTATGTCATTCTGACCTTCAAAGTCCAAACCCAATTATTTTTCAGGCAAGCAGTAAACAAACAGTACTCTCTTCTGTCTTCACTTCCACCCCACTTTTTGCCCGCCTGTCCTCACAGAGGGCCTGTCAGCTTAAACATCACCTTTCCTTTTCTTTTCCATTTCCTGTCTATGTATTTTATTAGCACCTTTTTCTATTTTACAGTCCTACACACTGATTCGACATCAGCTTCATCCCTCACAAGCTCTACTGTTCAGACTAGACACTGTTCTGCATTGTGGGAAATATGCAAAAGCACCCGACCCTTTTTTTTTTAATGTTTGTCAAGCATGGATTTATTTTGGAAAATATACATTTCTAGAGGCTAGGACTTACTAAAGTTTGCAAATGAAAGAAAAGCAGATCCTTGGATCTCACAAAATATGTTGCTTTGTATTATGACAATGGTGTTCACATGCCTGACATCCTCATAATAATATTAAGCTCTTTTTTTCTAACATTATGTACTTTATACGTTTGTATAAATGTCACAGCTTGTAATCACTTCCTTTGTCATCGACGATTAATCTAAAAAAATCGAATAATTCACTGCCCCTTGCCATTTACATATCGTCTGCTACCATCTGTTCTTCTCAGCAGCAGTAAATGATGGGTAATTAACTCAGTGCCTTTGTCTTTCCCTTGCTGAATGTCTGACACATATAGATTTTCCTCTGTGTGTGTGTGCGCGCGCGCGTGTGTGGCTGTGTGTGCGCGCGCGCGTGCGTGTGTGTAGGGAAAGGAGAGGGGAGATAGCAACAACAGAAGGAAAAAAAAAAAAAAGAAATATGCTGTAAGCCTGACCTGAGGAAAAAAAAGGTCTGTACAAAAATATTTACAAAGGAGAAAGCAGGACAGAAATGTTGGGGCTGAGAAGAGACTGTATCACGTGGCCTTTTACTCCCTTAATGTCAAAAGAAAGGGAGACTTGGCTGTAGACAATAGCTGCCCTGTGCATGCAAGTAGCCTTTTCTAAAGCTGTAAGGTCAAGGTCAAGATGCAGCAGTGAGAAAAAGCTTCATATGCTCCTCTTGTCAGCCCAAGTGCAAAGGGGGAACATGAAAATGAGGCCAAATGGAGGGAATACACAGTGCCGTTTGGCTCCTGGACTAGAAGCCAGAAGGTTTGCAACGTGTCATATTGAAACTATGATATAGTGGCTCTGCATATTGCATCCTTAGACAAGTGAGCATGAAGCAATATGCAGTGTAAAATTAAAAACCCAGGAAAGTGATATCCAAAGAGCTTTTTGCCCTTCCTGCTAAGCACTACAAGCCACTCCACCACAGGCTGCGGAACAGCAGGAAAAGAAGGCACTCCCTTGCCATGGTAGGAAATACGACATGATAACCTAAGCAGCCTTTCCCGGCATGACCCTTTGATATTGTTTATAAGGAAAGGAAGAAATAAAAACCTGAAAATGGTTCAAAATACTTTTTAGTAAAGGTTTTTAAGATGGAGAAAGCATAACAATGTGTCTTGACTGCCGTTAAATGACTGTTTATTCACATGTATTTATTATAATTCGTTTGTCCTTAGGTAGTAGGTAGAAGCCTCCTTCAGGGCTGAGGGCCACATTGTGCTAGGCACTGTAAAAGCATGTAATATGACATAGTATTGTTACTCACAACATCCTCAGGGGCTGGCCAACGCTGCGTGTGATGTGCTCTGTGTCTTTCATTAAAAGAAAAAAAAAAAAAAAAGAAAAGAAGTTAGTTCTTTTTTAATGTGATCCTATTAATCTCAAGGGAGTTACATTGCCCAGATAGAGCTTCATGCCAAGTTAGTTATTCTACTTATCTCTATGCCACATGGTACCGTGTATGAAGCTTTGGTTTTTTCAACACGGGAGAAGTAACAATTGGAGATAATTTCCCTATGATTCAAGACTTTCTGTTCCCAGCACCCAGCACTCTGGCCAAAAGCACTCTCTCTCAGGGCTTTTTTCAAGCCTTTCCAATCAAGGCCATGCTATGGGTAACATCCCTTGCTGATTTTACGCAGAATTTCATAATGGTTGTGCATGTCTCCAGCTTTCCCTCTACTTTGCATACCCATCTAACCTTCCTTAAATCTGACTCCCATGTTACTCCGTACTCCTTGAACGCAATTCCCTGCATGTGTAATAAGCTTGGGAAGTGACTTGCTGTGGTTCAGATATCTTAGTTCATGGAATAAGTTTAATTATATTTAACCTGAATGAAAGATGGTTATTTGATCCATCAGCTTCAAAGCTGAATGGTGTAAACTGATGTGATGGGACTTAGATTGTAGTATTTGTGGGAAGTCCAAGCAGCACCTCCACTGCTAATCCAGCTAGAGTTTCTATAATGAAATTTTCCCTGCCCTAATGAAAAATGTCCTCTTACATCTATCACTACAACGGTCACTTCCAGCTTCTCTGAAGGAAGCAGTGATGCTGCTATTAATGCCCCTCATTAGATTTCCTCTCAGGCTGGGAGGAGAGAAGGTTTCCTGTTGCAACAAGCTGCTGATAGCTTCCTTACAGTATTTTATCTTCTGGGTTTTCTCTAGCTAAGCATAGGGATGCTCAGGTTAGAAGACTGGCCGTATGTGAATACAGAACCACAAGGGATTGGTACATTGCCTCAGAGTATCAAAGAGGAATGGATGAAGGGCAACAAAAGTAAAATAAGCTAACTAACAAGGTTTTACCTCATTATAATAGGTATGGAAGTTATAATCTAGGATAATTAGAATTACCTCACTGGTATCAATAGGATGAGACGTTTTGTCTTGTATATAGTGCATGTTAAGCATGACTTGAACTCATGAATAAGTGTCCAAATATATGAGGGCAATGAATATTAGTCATTAGTATTTCTATTTTGTATTGTCTTAGTACCTAGGAGTCTTGGTTGCAGACCAGGAAACCAATGAGGGAAACAACAAAAAGTCTGACCTTGCCCCAAAATGCTAATGGCTAACAGATAACAGGGGCCATAGGTTGCCAAAAAAGGGTGGGGGTGAGAGGGACACGGGGACAGAGGGTAATAAAGATAATGGCACACTAGGCAATGATATTGGTCATGCACAGCCCATCTCCCAGCTACTGATTTTTCAGTGCAGTAGTAAAAGAGTGCTTAAAGGAGAGAAATTATGAGGATTTTCTGGTATTTGTGGGAAGCACTTTCCAAGTGAGTTAAAAAAAGGGAGAATCAGGGAAGAGAGAAAGCAGGAAAACCTTTGAAAAATTTAGTAATTTGGTAATGCAGGCCATCACCATGTGTTGATTGGAAGAAGCAGTGTATCCATTTTTATTGAATGAGAAATGACAGGGTGGCCAGGGCACAGGCTATGAAAGACTTCAAAGTGAATCCAAGAAAGTCATGAATCATGCCATGGAGAAAGGGGAGCTGGAAAGGGCGGGGGAGGGATGGGGTGGGGGGGGGATGGGAGGGGCAGCAGGGAAAGAAAGAAAAAAAGGACACAGCCTCTCTGTCAGTAAAGACAGGAGGAGACTGATTGGCACAAAGGAACAAAGTGGGAGATGAGGATGACTTAAAGAATGGGTAACTTCTGGCTGTAATGGAAAAACTTGAGTGACGCACATTAGGGAGTGTAATAACCTGTAGCATGTGGTGGAAGGATATTTAGCTAGACTTAGAGAAACAAGAGAAAATGTGATACAGGCAATAATCTTTTATCATCTGGCAGATGGACTAGATGGCTGAGATCTTTTCCACCTCTTAATATCTCTGATAGGTGTACAATCTCTGTACTTTATGGCAGTGCATTTGTACTGTGAAAATATGGAAGTGCACACTGGCTTGTCAAAAGACAGCGCATCAGAGAGAAACACTTTAAAAATCTTTGTGCATGAGGGGAATTTTCAAAATATTTGTGTGTGTGAATACACACATACGCATATATTTCTCTCTATATATACATATATATGTATCATTGAATCCCTTTGCTCTGTTAGAAGTAAATGTTTCCAGTGTATTCAAACCAGGCTTCTTTTGCAATATTGACGTGAAACTTGAGATAAATCTAAAATCCAGTAATTTTTTATGTGGTGTGCCACTAAAAGGCAATGATGGTGAAAATCTTACCAGAAAACCATAATTACTAGTATATGTCTTTACAGCTGTGTACTCCTCAGATTGAAATCTCAGTTCCAAAGCCTCTATCAGGTGAAAGTATATAGTGGGTTTATGTTTTTAAATAAATGATATACAGAACTAATGAGGACGGCATTTCTTCTTCCATCTATACTGCAGATCCTTTATCTGCAATGCAGATTTCTAATGCATAGCCTGTGCTTGTTCCACTAGCAACAGAGATCTGCTTTTTTAGCTCATAGTCAGGAATTTTGACTGCAGTCTTGTGATTTGTTCAAACTTCAGGAGGGCTTACTCCCTGAGAGTGTACAACCACCATTGATGCAAATGCACGGTGCACATATAGAAAAATGACTGGACAGCTGAGCATGGGGAGTTGGACATATGCACATCCTTGGTATTGCCTGAGTTAGGCAGAGTGTGACTTCATTGAGCTGTTGTCTGATTTTTGTTGAGTACTAAAATAGAAACTTTTTTGCTTTTATCACTCAAATCGTACTGTATCACCACACTGGGAACTTCCTCTATAATGACTTTCTAAATCTGGTGTATTCACAGTGATGTAACATTCAGTGAATTGCTGTTCAAGTATATTTGTGAACATCGTATTTTTGATGGCAGATGGGGAAAATATATTGCATTAAAGCAGATAACTGCTGAAGCTTCCCAAGATGGGAAATGAACTGCAGAAAGAGAGCAATAATTCCCTCAGAGGGAACAACACTATGCACTAGGTCACTAAGGAGGATTTTTGATGACTTGGAGCTTTTAACTGAAAGAAAGGGTTGATGACCAAGACCAATGGGCTTTAGCAAGACTGACTAGTCCAGGTGTTCCCTAGTTTCTCTCTACATTGGTAGATAACATAGTCTTAGTGTGCATGGGTTGGGCCATTATACAAAAGTTTGGGGTAGTTTTACTCAGTCATTTTACTCCCCCCAGCCAAAAAATATTCTCAGACTTGTGAGGGAATCTTCATCATGTACTGAGCCTGCATTCTCTGGAGTACGGAGAGACGTTTTCACACTACTTGATTTTCATGAGTATTTCTTAAGATCTCTCATTAAAAAACTAATGCATGTTACACCCAGTAAAAAAGATAACACAAATCAAGCATGCACAGTAAAAAAATGAAGAGTACTGATGTCTTGCCACCACTTGATAAACCAAAGCATTTTAATTGATCTATTCACTGTATCATTCACTCTTGTGGTGCTCTTTGATATTTCGAACATACATATTTGGACCTCAAGCATTTAATAGACCTGGCCTAATCTTTTGTATTGATCCACCTCAGTCCATATCAGTGGTGATGTTCTTTACTCCCTCCCTGTAAAATGAAAAGAAATCAAACTGAAGTATCCTAAACTTGTTGATTCAAAGCCATTTCATCTATCAGTACAGAAAAATAGGTTAACTTCTTTTTCACAGTCTTTGTTCTGCAAACTAAATTGAAGCAATCTGGCTTAAAGTAACCTGGATCTCAGTCATAAAAGCAACATGCCACCACAATGGCAAACCCAGAATTTATAACTCATGTTTATTTCATCTGCACTTTGCTTTATTCTTCTTTAATGCTTAAGTATAAGAATGCATGACACTGCTAGGATCTCTGAGAACTGCTTGGCCAGTAAATTTGTGACAAGAAAAAATCAGGACTTAGGAGCCTAATTTCCAATACCCTCTAACGTTCAAAAAATGTGACTTGCGAGGGAAAGAAATGTTATCGTTTTTGTGTCCTGTATTTCCTTTCACTGCTTAGTTTTGAGCTTTATCTTTACTCCTTCCCCTTTGATTCCTATGAAAATGGAGAAAAGTTGTTGTTTTAGTCTGAAGGAGAATCTTTAGAAACTCTGAAGTCCTTTAGGTCTTCCACACCAATGGGGAGATATTGAGATATTATGGTGAAGCCTGTCCAGGTTCTAAATCCCCATGAGAGACTGTTTGCCTAATCTTTTCTGCTTGCCTAGGGCAGTGAGCTAATAAATCGTCTCAATCCCTATCTAATTCAGGATTGTCGTCTCTCTTCTCATTTAATTTTATAATCTTACTGTCCTGGTTTGAGCAACACAGGATTAATTTCTCTTTCAGTAATTTTACTTTTTGGTAAGGTCTCTTAATGTTTGGGAAAACTGCACTTTTAGAAGACTCTAGTGTCTGAATTTGTGAAAATATTTACTTTATAGCCAGCTATGGTTTCAAGGTCTTAGTGTTTTTGAGCTAGTCAGGCTTGGGGATGAGGAGGGGTGAGACCCAGGCACTTGACCCAAGAGGGCCAACAGGATTATTTCATACTATGAACGTCACAGTCAGTACAAATTAGAAAGTTTGCTGAGGAGTTTCTCTCTTCTATGATGGCTGCAATCCTGAGAACTTCTTGCCCCAGTGCCAGACCCCTGAGGCCTTCCCTTCCTCCCAAACTCGTAGCTCTCGCAGTGTCCAACATTTGCTGCCCACTGCTGGGAGTGCACAGCTTCCTACTGATATAATTGGCTGTGTAAAATCCTTGTATATTTTATATTGGTATCAGGATCAATATTGGTTCTTTAGTATTATTAATGTTAATTATTTATTCTTATTCTATTAAATCTGTTTATATTTCAGTCCTCGGGTTTTTCCAGTTCCCCTTCCCAGGTGTGGAGGGGTCATTGGGTGACAAAATAATTGTCTAAATGACAGTAAATTGTTGTGGGTTCTTCAAACCATAACACCTACTGTTCTGTTTGAGATATTGCTGAAACTTTCATTTCAATATACATAACATCCCACTATCAGTTATTTTTGCAAGACCTATAGGTCGCCAAAAAATCAAGGTGCAACATCTTGATTTGAGGAGAAACGTTACTTACTAGTAATTCAAGTGCGAGTACTAAACTGAATCTAGCTGGACACAATGGGAAGTTTGACAAAATCACTGATTCTTTTAAGATAAAGAAAGCTAAGGCACGAGAGTTAGGCTTTGCCTAAGATTACTTATTTCTACCTGTTGTTTTCTTGTGACAGTAATATTTTAAAAATATTTTTATATTGGGTATGTAGTTTATTTAATATGTAATCAGCAATAAGTCTGGAAATGGAGTAGTGTACTAGCAAATGACAAAGCTCTTCTAAGAACTCAAAATAAGCTGAAAGAATAAAGAAAAAAATCAGAGCACACTGCAGCAAAAGTTGGACCCCAGTCAGTGCCAGACTGCCAACTGTTAATAAATTATGTCTTTGGTCTGTCGTATTTGAGATGTTGAACTAAAATGTCAGTAAGAGTGTTCATATGCTGCTTTTGATTCTGAAAACTCATTATTTAAGACAGGGTGTCTATTAAAAAATCTCTTTCTTCCTTGTTTTATTTCATGCTTAACCAAATGGACGTATGTCTCTACCACAATTGTCCTGGACCATTAGCATGAATAAGCAAGGGTCTCTATAGACCTGTGGTGCGTCTGTGGATACTTGCTGAATGTTTTTTGTGGTGGACATGGCTAAGAAGTTTGGGAATTAACTGGAAGAACTGATGAAACTTATTTCAACCCCTATTGAAAGAATATTTTGGCTTTTATAACCCACATGTAGCTGCATTATAAAATTCTTTGATATTCTCATGAGAATAGGAAGACAGAAACAGCAATAAGAAAATAGTCAAGAATAAAATCGGTGCCTTAACAGATCTTAGGTAGTCCTTGCATATAGTTGGCAGAGAAGACCACGAGAAATCATTAGTTAGAAAAGACTGAGCCACAAAGTCAACCTGAAAGTTGAATAGAAATTGAACTAGAAGTACCTCTAGAAGTTTCCAGATGTTGTTATGGTTAGGGTCACTGCACATGGTGGTATTCCTAATGTTGCTTCTGTTTCCAATAACAAATTGCAAGCTTTCAGTTTTCTGCTCCTCCATATAACACTATGCTTACATATATGCCTTGGGGAATGTAAGGAAATTAGTGTGTGTATGTTCTAGGTTGTTCCCTGCCTACAGTCTGGTACTAAATCTCCTGGAGGCTTGACATGGCATCTGTTGTGTACTGGTGACTCTTTTCCTACACAGCAGAGTTTTCCCCTTTCCCTCTGTGCCTTTCAGCAGCAGTTTGGTCCACCAGCACACAGTTTTAGGCATCAGCCTCTTCCTGGTAAGTGTTACGTACTGCGTAACATAACCCGCTAATGGTTATTCATCACCTCCAGTGGGTGAAGACTCTACATGTCATGTCATATACTTCTAGATGAGAAAATAAACATCAGAGTAGCTAAAGTGAGCACTCTACCTGCAAAGGCCAAGGCTAGATTCTGAAGAAAAAAAGGAGCATTTTACTAGCAAAAATATTTTAAGACAGTTTTATAAAGCAATGGGACAAGAATCACTGTATGCCTGCAATGATAGCTGGCCTAAGAAGAAAATGCATTGGGCTTAAAGGTGTGGTTTGAAAGTTGCGGTAGTTGAGCCTCATGTTTCAGAACAACATTCTACAAGAAAACGAAATTTAGTAAATATTCTCATAGTATCAGTATAAGAGACTGCCTTATGTCTAACCCAAAGGGGGAAAACGTGCTATATCCACTGACTTACAGGAGCTTAATTGTCTCTGATACCATGGGAGTCTTGCAACATAATCTGTGGTATGATATGCTTCTCCCAGCACTGGCTGAATATAAGGTGTTGACTGTCCTCTGTATTTATATATAATGATCCATTTTACCTGAATAGATTTATCAGCCCTTTAAAAAGACATTGACAATAAGTATTTTATTGGTGTGTATTCTTTAGCAAGGTGTGTTTCAGTAAAATTGCTTTTAAGACTATGAGGAGGGGTTGTTACTCATGGAACCTTGGTGATTCTGTGGATCCCAAGGAAATGGGGACAGGGTGCCTGGGCCTTGCTTTCATGTTTGGAGCCAACATGCTTTGAAAGAAATATTGACTTTCAAGTAAGTCTTTATCCTTTGTGGAGATTTCAACATTTTTATTTGAGAATAAGTTAGCATGTGTTAGACTTGTACCTGAAAAAACAGTTAAACTATACAGACATGTCAAGCCATAGCTTTTTGCTTGTCCTCAAATATTGGAAGGCTTTTAGCTGTGGATCAGGAATTTTTAAAACCTTCCTGAAATAGAATTAAAAGAAATTCAGGTTTTTAGGGCAGGTACACTCAAATAAATAAACTCTATCAATATTCAGGATACCTTTAGACTTGCTTTAATGAAATTAGGTTATCTGTATCCCTTGCAATTTATGGTTGATATTATCCATAAACCTACAGTGTTCCTTTGCAAGGTACACCTTGGATCTCCTGTCATTCTGACATAGTGTCCACTTTTTAGTCTTCCAACAACACTTTCATCTTAAAAGTGATGAAAAAGAAACATATCCGTGTGTGACAATGTCTGATGTAAAATACAGCATGGTTTATGCTGTAGCCATGTCCTTAAAAATGTATCATCATATATTGTCCCACCAGGAGATGCTTACTTACTGGGACAATAGCTTCATTTGTAAGCATCTCCTTTGGCAGCCCAGGAAAGGATAGTCAGCTAACTGACAGCAGCACAGCATTTAAGTCATGGTTCTGGTGCAGAATTGAATATAGACGAGAAGGAATGACTAGCTATTGAACTGCAGTGAAGAAATTATTCGTGCTGCCTGCTGGTATATAAAGTATATTATGCACAATAAGAGCTGTTTAGTTCCCGTGGCTTTTAGGTTTACAAGTGTCCACAATGTCAGTTTATTCTTTCTTATGGCTTGGGCAATTATTTGGCATTGATTTTCTTAAAGTTTTGTCTTGCATGTCAGCTTTTTGTTGGCAAACTTTGCAGAAGAGTTTGATCAAGTCAGTAGAGATGTGAGAATACAGATTAGCTCAGTATTTGGCTCACATTTTCCTTTTACGAGACAGAAATATCAAAAATAGAGTTTTCAACCCTCCTCTCCAGACACACACCCACAGATGGAGGTTTGGACCTGTATTTGATTTGTTTGATTTGGTTTTGTTCCCTGATAAATCTCACACTTCTTAACATTTCTGTCTACTTTGCTTATAATAATCAAAATTCTCTGAATTGGCTCCACATGATGGGACTTCTTTCTCATTTGCATTTTTTAAGCAGTGACTCTGCACTGATTCAAAACCAGTTGACCAGTTATGCTGAAGTGATGTAACAGCTCTGGTTATGCTGAATTAAAACAATGGAGCTTAATTTCCACTGTTTAACTGAGTATTTATGAGGCATTTTCAGCCATACAAAAAAAAGTGTAAAGTACCACTGTTCTGATTTGGTAACAGTTTCCATCCTCTTTGTACAGGTGAGAGTGAAAACATAACGTGCAAAGCTGTGATGAATCTTAAACTGCTGCCTGCATGCTGCTTTATTTTGTGATGCCTGTAATTGAAGCCATTTGCTGGTTATCCTGTTCTGTAACATGAACTGCCCAGGAAGTGCTATTTGTGACATTACATAAATCAAGAAGCTACTTTTGCTAAATTGGCCTAAGAAGAAAATAAATATCACCCCCTTAAATTCTGATTTTGCTATTCTTACCATATTCTTATTAATATGCAGGTAGGAAGAATACTTCCATGGCCTTTCATGATGCTTTGAAAAGTATTTTTAAGAAGTCAAAAGTGCTCTAAGTCGGCATTTTTGTCTTCTCTTAGATATGTATTGTCCTCTTTATAAGTTCATCTTTAAAACTAGGGTGTCTAATTTTAGACACATGACACATAAAGCTATGTTTAATGTAGTATTTAAAGTTGGCAGAGATACAGATACCTGAATTTTAGGCACTACATTTGAAAATTCTTCCTTCTATCTATAGGTACAATAGCTCCTGAGGACATTAACGGAGCTGTACCTGGGCCTATCGAGAGAACTGCACTGCCCTTCTTTATTATGCTCCAATCTTAGCTTCTCAGGTGAATTTAGAAAGCCATAGGTTTCAACTTGCTTTTTGTAATGAGCCTAGTGGGCAAAGTAATATGAATTGAACTCACAGGGGGCATTCCTGACAGAGTTCAAACCTCTTACAGTGTCTTTAATAAGACCTTTCTTTTAAGTCAATTGGAAAACCGAATAGACCACATGAAAGGTGGGCTTTACAGTTCAGTATATATGTGTGTTACACCAAACAGAGGCCCTGGGAGAAGAAGAGAGAAGCTGAAGTGGTGCACCTACTCTCCTGGAGAGAGAGTTTCAAACACTTACTTGTGAATATAGTCCATTCCTGTAACGACACTACCTCAGTGCATAACAATTGCTTGCATGAATATGACTGCGGGAATGACCCAGTTTCTTATTTTAAGGCAATTGTCATAAGACATTTGGGGTTGTGTCACAGTAAAGGTCCTTTCGGCTGGGTCAGCCTCTGAGCTGAGGTGTAGGTGAGTGCCCTGTAGAAAGACCTGTTTTGCAACTCAGCTCCTGGGAAACTCCCAGTAGGATGCCCAGGTGAGATGGTACCAATAGCTCACAAACTAGATTGCAGTAAAAGATCATGTAAGGGCCTTCTGCTTTCTAACTGCCCCAGTCTGGTCCTGACCTTCATGTGACTCACCTTGTACAGATATTCTTGTCTCCTTCGGTGCTTCTCTCATGTCCTTAGAAGCTTAGTTAGTGTGTGGTCTTGTGGTCACATAAGACTAATCCAGTGAGAAACTGGAGACAACCAGAATCATCAGGATGAGACATGTTGGTCCATTAGGAATTGAACTCCGGACCACTTTTAAGCACAGAGGCAGCCCAGCTGACACCCGGATAACCTCCTTCAAGTTAACGAGTCAGGGCCAAATCTCAAAGCTCAGACTACTTGACCTCCCTCTGCAGCTTATGCCAAAGTCAGGCACAAGAGGCTCGTGACCTATTTACATGACATAGAAAGAGTAAAGCATATAGCAAGTACTTTCAGAATTCAAAAACAGGACCAGAAGACAGTGACAGGTAATTGTGCCTCTTTCCCAAAGCATTTCCCCTTGTGGAAACTTCTGTGGATTTTTCCTTACCTCTCCCCTTCTCTATGTATTGAGATTCCTCAGAGAGGTGGTGAAGCGAAAGTACATCCTTCGAGGGATGTAGAAAATTTTCAGAGTTTTCAGAGCATAAAAAAAGTACTCAAATCCCACAGCTTTTCAGTAGAAAACAGTTGCGTAATTCTCTTGGTAGACATGGAAAACCTGTCTGTCTGCTTTTAACAATAGACTCATAGCTTTCCAGCACAGATTTTCTCTTTAACAAGCCTAATTTATAGTCTTATCTCAGTGTTTCCAAAAAGACCGATTTCTGGTTGAAGAGTGTGATTCAAAGATCTGACTGAACACTCATTTATCACTAATAAATTTAGATTAGGAGGGAAAAAATTATTCTAGTGGTCTTCCAGATAGCATATCCTAGGCAAGAAATGTAAATTGTTTTAAGATATGTTTTTGAAAGTTTATGAAAGAAATTATATAGCCAGGCAGGTGGATTCTTGACAACAGCAGATAAAGTTTGTAGTATGAATCATTGGCTTTCCAATATTTTGGACTATCAAAGGTGAAAGGTGACAGGCTCACTTTCACCATACTTGGGTTGTAGTAATCCCAAGCTTCAGCACTTGTGCTGAATGTGTGTGGGACCCAGGAAAGGACTGTTCTACGCAAATGCATAATTAAGCTTCTGTGTTTCTCCATCTTTTTCTGATGTGCTAGACGTTGGCCAGAGTTGGATGCAGGATATAGCAGGTTGCAGTGGTGCTCTTAGTGATGCTAAATTCTGTTAGGAGGCTTACTGGTACATCTTGATCATTGTTGAGCCAAATCTGATGATAGATTTAAGAGGGGTTATTTTCTCCTTATTTAGATTTAGAGAGACCACTGTGGTGTGTTTTATTCACACTATAAAATGAGTGAGGATTCAGTCCCTAGAATCTCTGAGAACTTTATCCAACAACATCCTTTATTATTGCAGGGATTTGGGACACTGGCAAAATTCTCAGTGTCTTTTGCCATCTTCCTGTAACATTTTATTGTTGTAGTTCTTGCCTAATTCTACCGATGAGAAGTAAATGGCTTGGGACTGTTCTGTGGTGAGAACATCAGCCACTCCATGACCACTTCCAAATCTCTTGTATTATAGTTGATGTGCCAGTAAGGTAAATTGAATCTATGACCCATGAGGTCATTTCCAGTTCTTTGTTCCTATAGGATGTCCTTCCACAGACATTACCATTCCTTTATTTGTAAGAATAGAAAGCCAAATGCAAACCCGGAAAACTTATAAACAAAAACTCAAGGGCATGACTTACCTGGGTCCCAGACTGACATTGGTGAATTACTAGAAAAATATCAAGAGCAAGAAACACCTCCATTCATTTTCATATTCAGATATTTTGTATATTGCTTTGTGTTGAAGATCTGTACTATGTAGAGCCAGATTTGTTCTTATTCCCCTTTGTCTACTGAAAAGATATGGCTAAAAGTCAATCCACATGCAAGTATGGAACTAAGAGATCCTATTTCTAGTGCCAGTCAAATTACCATAGATTCTTTGCTCACCTCTCTGTGTATAAACCCATTGAATTAAGCTGCATTTGTCATTTATTATCTTGGCTTCTCCCAGGTCATTATAGGGTAAATCCAAGTTTACAAGAAAACCACTGTTCTCTTCACACTGAGAAGACATGTTCTTGCTGTTTATAGCTGATCCAGTTTTGGTGCAGCCACTTCGTATCAAAATTAAGGCAGCTGCAGTTACTTCTGAAATCTAGGAAGTGTTTTAATAAAGGCAGAGTATTGACTGGCTGGATTACACTGTTAACACAGAAACAGGATCATTTTCAAACTTTTGTTTTTAAATTATTGAAGAGGGTATGCCAGAAAAAAAACAATTATAATGATCTCATCTATATACCTCAACACCAATTCTTTATCCAACATCAAGTGACCGCAGTGATCAGTTGGGTCAGCGATGGCAGTTCACATGCTCTGGAGGTGCTTCAGGCACTCTGCTGTTTCACTGCAGCAAGACTGTCTTAAGAACAGTATAAAGTTCAGCTGCACAGTTTAAAGGGCAGATCTTACCACCCTTTGAGACATCAAAAACAAACAAGCTATGAATAAAATTTTTAGCTACTTATATGCTGTTTAATTAACAATATCCCTCTTCTGCCCAAGACATAAATAACTGTACATTTGTGTACACTGTGTCTGAATATGTTTGTGTGCCAATTGCTGAACTCTTTGGTCCTTTCTGACCAGTGTGTAATGTGTAATGTCTCACGTTTCTGTTAATCTCTCTAGTCCTGGGCTTCTGGTGAAAAATCAAGAGAAAACACTAGAGAAAGGGACTTAGGTTGTATTTCATCCAGCTCATGGACTTCTACAAGGTGGTAAATTCTTGTCTCTGACAACCACGTTTTTCCTGTATAAATACATTTCATAGTACGAGCACAGTGTCTCATTTAAATAGAGACAAAAAGCTAACAGTCAGCACTGGGATTTTGCTACGCTGTCTTGCTGCAGGTGTTCTTCCAATGCGTGATTGCACAAGCACAACACATCCATCGGGATTTATGCCCGTCTGCTGCCTAAGCCATGTATCAGCGAGTCCAGAGGAGGGCCAGAAAAATGATCAGAGGGGTGGAACACCTCTGCTATGAGGACAGGCTGAGAGAGTTGGGGCTGTTCAGCTTGGAGAAGAGAAGGCTCCAGGGAAACCTTATTGCAGCCTTTCAGTACTTGAAGGGAGCCTACAGGAAAGATGAGGACAAACTTTTTAGCAGGGCCTGTTGCAATAGGACAAGGAGTAATGGTTTTAAACTAAAAGAGGGAATATTTAGACTAGATACAAGGAAGAAATTTTTTACAATGAGGGTGGTGAAACACTGGCACAGGTTGCCCAGAGAGGTGGTAGATGCCCCATCCCTGGTAGCATTCCAGGTCAGGCTGGAGGGGCCTCTGAGCAACCTGATCTGTTTGAAGATGTCCCTGCTCATTGCAGGGGAGGTTGGACTAGATGACCTTTAAAGGTCCCTTCCAACCCAAACCATTCTATGATTCTATAATCACCGGTGCATGCTCAGTTCCGGCTCGGGCGGCTCAGGTACTGCTGGGGAGAGGCAGGAGTCCGGCAGCTGCCAGCTCTTGCTGCCCAGGTTCAGGGTCTGCTCTGCCTCTGCCATGCCTGGTGTGGTGGCACAGGTGGGGAGACAGGGTGCAGCAGTGCGGGAACCTGGGAAATGGAGGCGGCCCACTGAAAGGGCTTCTCTGCACCAGCTGCCTCTGAGACATCGGTGGAGGATAGCTAACCTCTGCCCGGTCAGAGGGGCAGCCCCATATCCGACTCAGTGAATGATACATTTCACATTATAGGCACTTTGCAGATCTGGCTGTGCCAACAGCATTGGTGATGTACCAGTTACCCCTTCACGCACAGCCTGGCTGTGTCTTCAGCTGATGTTTGCACACCCCAGATTTAATTTTACTACAATTCAAGTCTTTCAGGGCACTGTGGGCACTGGGGGTTCCCTGGGGAGTGACACTGACACCCCTCAAGGCTGCAGAGCAGGGCCTGGGATCCCTTCCTCTCCTACCTCAGCCAGGAGCCTGGCAGCCAGGGGCACCGGGGCAGCCCCAGCCCTGGGCATCGGGCACCTCCCTGGGGATGGGCTGAGGCTGGGATGAGGTGCCAGCCCATGGGTGGCGTCAGGATCAGGCCCAGTGAGGGTAACCGGGGTCAGACATGCCCAGGATGTGTGGGCAGGGCCGTGGGGACAAGGAAGGTGCAGACAAGCTGAGGCATCCATGGCTGTGTCCCTGCGATACAGGTCGGGGATGCAGGTGGGAAATCAGGCTCAGTCACAAAGCTCCCTTGGAGTGCCGGGCTGGGGTTTCTCTGGCAGTGTTGGTAGGTGCAGTTTTGACGTTGAACTCTGTTGCAGAGGGTTGACTGGCTGTCAAGAGCTCCGCAGCAGCCATGTCCTGCTTCAGGAATTAAATGTGGCACTTGAAACTCTCAGACCTCCCAGATATCCCCTGCCTTGATACTGGGTGTGAAACAAATGGTACATGGAGAATAAAGATCCACCTACGGTAAATACCATGTCCTTTGGTATTTCCACCTGCCAGTACATTAATTCCTGTATTTTTATTTAAACTGTTCTTGCAGATGAGGATAAATAGATAAAATAATTTCCTTTTATTTGCAATGACATACTTGTAATGTATGTCATTGTAATGTAAGGAAGGACAGAGTAACAGCTATAGTAATATCAGCTAGAGTAATACAAGAGTAAACATACATCTTTTTAAGAAAAAAGGTCATTACAGATTTTTTTTTCAAAAAAAGATATTCAAGTTATTTCTCATTTCCTTAAAACCACTGTGACCCCTTTATCACTCTCACTGAATTTTAGCCCATTATAGATTTACTGTGATTGTCCTTTGTGGCTATACTGCATTCATCCAAGCTATTAATTTTATTCTTTGTCAAGCAAGATAAAAACAGAGCTTTCATGTCCTTCTGGCATTCTTAAACTCAGTCATATTTAAGATGCATAATAATGTTGTTTTAGGAACTTGGTGTTCCGCTGTTCTCCACATTCTGAGCTACCTCTGCCAAAGTCTCTGTGTATGAAAACACAAAAAATCTTTAAAAAGTCACTAACGTTCTAGAACAAAACAAAAGTGAGAAACTGGGGTTGGAAGTAGATGATCTTTAAGGTCCCTTCCAACCTAAACCATTCTATGATTCTATGATTCTATGAAATGTTAAATTTCACAGCAAAGCAAACTATATAAAAGCCCAAGAAGAACAAGGGGACGTTCATGTACATTTTCAAAACCTGAGTCCTTACATGTAAGCATTTTGTCATCACTTTATTTTAAGTGTCTTTGTAGCAATGAAATGGTGGCATTACCAGGAGGAAAATAAAAATGAATAATCTCATGGTAAGGCACAGTCTATAAGCCTTTCATTTTGTTAGGGTCAGAAAAGCTATTTATATTTTGTCCTTATTTATGTGCTTTTTCCTTTATAACTTTTTTCTTCATTTTCTTTTTCTTTTTTTTCTTTTTCTTTCTTGAAACAAACAAACTCTATCTCTGCTCTCATCTAGGCTAATAATCTGAAATGAATAATTTATTCCAAGAATTAGATAGCAAAGTCTTTACAAGCAGACTGCTATTTCCTTAAACTAACCTTTTGCATAAATTTATTAGGCTGAAGTAATTCTGAACTTTTTGGTCTCTGATGTCATGGTGAACACTTGATGTCTGCTGTGCATTGCTTAACTGTTGGTGTTCAGCTCTATCTCACAATACTTTTCCTTTGCCCTGGCTGAGCGTAGGAAATCATTCCAACCCAAATACTTGCCTGAGCAAATTTAAAATTTAAGAGAACATATATACTTCCCCATGCAGTGCTGAAATTAAGTTTCTGTAAGCAGCTGTACCAGCAAAGACCTTAAGTGCTTTATCAAGCAGTGCCAATAAAGCCCACTGTACAAGGAGTAAATGTGCAGAAGGTGTGAAGGATGGACAGAACAAACCAAGCCAGCCTGCCAATAAATATCCCTGTATAATGTCCGCACGTTTCATTCAGCTCTACTTTCTCACGCACGCTCAGTGGAGAAGCAGGGAAATTAACTGTCACCATTTCTGCAAGCCGGGCCTTGCCTGAGAAGGGAAAACACCAGAGCTGCTGAGCGAGCCTTCCTCACTTTTTTCTTTAAAGCATTCTTTAATGAAATGCATTTTGAAGGAAAAAAAGTCCTGAATTGAATGGCTGAGGACTGTTAGGAATGCCTTTGCAAATCCCAAATCCTTAAATCAATAAGTACTCCTCACCTCAAACAGTCCAAAAGGAAATCCTGGCAGTATGGGTTGGTCGGTGGGCAAGAACTCAGCGGGGTATAATTTCTCCACAGTTTGTCTAGTCAGAGCCCTAAATACTCTGTTTGGCAATGACTTGTGTATTTGTGCTTAAAATGAGAGAGTAGTTGCAGGTCTTTTAAAATTTCAGCCCCATCTCCCTTTCATGTGACATAAATCATCTGCGGAAGGCAGCGGGGACAGGGTATCCTGAGCCAGGGACACTGTCCCCCGACAGGCTGCTCTGGCTCCCGGGGAAGTCGGAGGGCAGGCAGAGTCCTCTTGACCTTGATGTGCTGTGTATGCGGCTGGTCGTGTTTACATCTATTGAACCAAATCATTTCTTGTGGCATGGCTAATCAAATTATTGGTGATCAGCGATCAGGCAGCATGAGGTGAACTAAGGACACATTCTGGCCTGACCCATTTAAAAGAGTGCCAACATTGTCATACAAGATGGATTTATTAAAGCAGAGGAAAAAATACAGTCTCTTTAAAATTAAAACTGGCATGTCTGTTTCTAAATTCTTAGCAGCAGTACAGCAAGCTGCAAAGAGATGGAAGAATTGTTACTGTAGGATATGTAAGCCTCAATAAAAAGAACACATCAGTAATTTCACAAAGTAGCTGAGATCATTCAGTGTATAAACTGTATTTTTTGAAAGCCAATTTAAACTGTGTGTAAATAAAACAGTCATGCAATCACTATTATCTCCCTAGAAAAATATATGTTTGAGCAAATAGTGATGTGGACTTAAATCCATTTTTTGCACAAGCCTTAATTATGAGAGATTTGTCCTTCTCCATAAAAGCAGTAGAACGCATTGTTTTTCACACGTATTCCTGCCTGTTCATGTTTTCACTTATTTTTCTTAGCTAATGAAAACCCTTCAATATAAAGGCATTAAAGATTGACATCGAGGCTTTTTTTATGACACAGATGTCAATGTCGTAGAAATTCAGCAGCTTGCCTCACGTATTTAAAGTCATATGTAGAAGCTGAATAAGATACTAGTCTGTCTGTCCTAGTCTTCCTCCAAATGATGGATACAGAAAATTAATTATTTTACGTCTTTTAAAATAGTTTTTCTTATTCCTACATGCTTACTGTGATTCTTTTCTCTCTGTATCAGCATTCCATTATTTATTTCTGTCCAGGGGGGATGGTAATACTAATTCGTAAAACAAATTAAGAAAAATATTGCTGTGATATGCTTAACTGCCAAGTGAAAGAGCTGCAGTATGCGACAACCAAGAAGGAATTTTGAAAAACATACTGCAACTCCCTTAGAAACAATACAGTGCTTGGTTTTATACTCGGGAACAGATATAACAGCTTACTTTGCAGTGGTGGTTTTTTTAACAATGTCTGAGCTGCCTAAAGACCAGCTTACCGAAAGCGAAATATCTAGACCAAAACAATTTCATAGCCATCACTAGCAATAGCTATAAATAAACATCCACATATACACATCCTTGTGCCAGATTTTCCTGTACGTTCTTTGAAAGAGTGCTCCCTATGTTGGGAGCTGAGTTTTGAAGTGCCTTTCAAACCAAATTTGGGGATTTGAATCGTACAAATTTATCCTCTCCCTCTTCACATTTTACAAAATAAAATGTTTTTTTTTTCCCCCTGAGCACTCCCAGTTAAATTTAGCCACATTTTGACAGTTCAACAGCATCGCAGGGGGAATGCTGTGGGGTCGTTTTTAGGAACATGGAGTTCTCCACATTTCAGATGAAGCAGGAATGTTTTCAGTCTATTTTATGTGAGGCTCATTGCAGGAATTCTGCATTAACACTCCCCCCAGGATCTAAGAATGGCTTTATAGCTCACTGCAGACCCTGTTCATTTGGTGGGCTTTGTCACTGTATCAGCTGGAGTGAAAAGGAAGGAAGACTATATTATGAGTCTTCTTGCCTGTTTTCTTGTTCTTAGTCTTCTCTTCTTCACACAAGAAGAAGCAAACATTGTCCTTGTCAAATGATAAATGAGGCACAATTGGTGACTTGCATGTTTGTCAACATAAGCAAGATCAAATGATTGCTCAGCAGGAAGAAGCCACAGGAAATCCAATGATTTTTGACTAATTAGCAAAATAATAATAACGGCTGCTTAATGATTACCTTGTACTGGGTTGTGGCCTTTTATCAGACAGCTGCAGACTACCGCTTTGAAGGGAACCAATGGTTTCCTTTGAAACTGGTGTCACGGACTTGGAGGATTTGTGACAAATCTGCTGAGACTTATTGCTCCTTTGTGTGGTTGCTATAATTGGGAAGAAAAATGAGCCTGTTTCTAAACATTTAAAGAGGAAAGTAACTTCTCTCCAGATTTTATTTGGAAAGATTTTTAAAAAAGTTGGCTTGTGTGTCTGTGTGCATGAGTGTGTATAATCATTTTCAAAAGGGTGCATGAATCTTAGGGTCAGTTAAAACCTACAAAAATCATTTATCTATGTTGTTTTCACACAGTAACAGCAACAATAAAAGACAAAGGTTTACCTGCAATACAATTTTACCACAAAAGTAAAGATCGGGAAAACACTGGGAGGGAAGCCAGGAAGAAGGCCAACAGTTTGGAGCTTGTGGTTTGTATTCTGCATACCACTCACATGGATTTTCAGAGTGGCGCTCCGCAAGTTGCGTGTATTTGCCTGCAGGATTAATCATGAGCACAAGTCTGAGCACCAAAGGTTTGAATGGACCAATTTCAGCCTGCAGTCAAGTGCTGAATTCAGCAGCTCTTCCAGAGCTGCAAACACCAAAGGCAGGCTATACTTTGGGAAATGTGGGCCACCATCTTTGCTCACGTTAGCTGATTCACTGGCAAAGCAATAATGACACTGATTCTACACTGTGCAGGTGCCATATCCTTGTTACTCTCCTTACCCTGACCGTCATCAGCACGGAGCATCACATTCAGTAAATGGCAGGCACTGTCTCAGAGCACCACGGGTTGAATCTCATTCCCTTTGAAAAACACGTTCATCACACAGCCAGTGGAAATCAGCTTTAATCTGGCAATGTTAAGTCAAGAAAGTCCAAAGACTGAGACAACTGTGGAGTGCTACAGGTCAGACCTGAGCGTGATTAGCAGAAGCCTGTGGAGCCAGGGGCAAAATGCCTGCCTAAATTACTGCCACCAGTTTCACTCTCAGTGTCTAAAAACTTCAGTGCCTAAAGTCCAGGTACTGACTCCTTTTTTTTAGGTTTCTAAATAAAATTGCCCAATTTGAGAGGTGTTGAATAGCTGTAGCTACCACTGAAGTCATTTGGCCTCAATAAATAAATTAAAGCTCAGAAATCTGCAAGTTGATGCTAACTGACCTGTATGCTGGAGCCAGAATTCATGGACAGTCCTTACACAGAGACTGACTACAGCTGTGGGTATCTGTCTCTCATTGTCAGGAGCACTAAAACTCTCTCCCATTAGTCAAATACAGCCCTAAGGCTGAATAACGGAAAAGGTATTGTCACAGATAGGGAGTGGAAGTAGACAGGTCAGTACATTTCAGCAATAACACCAACTACTAGGTGAGTTCAGCAAAGGCTATCATTGTAAGGTCTACGCTGAAGGGTCCTCATATTCCTTTTATTCCTTCCATTTTGTTTACCATTACCAGGCCAAATTCAGGTCTTCCACTAAAGAGTGGGGGACAAAGCTTGTCTTCAAAGCTCTGAAAGTGGTTGCTCATCTCTGAGGAGATACAACCTTGTGGCACTGGCTGGCATGGCATTACGTTTTGGATGGCATTCACTGCTTCCTCCGCCCAAGGAGATCTGGGTATACACAGTGGCAAGCTGTACATACATGTTTCAGTATCAGCTCATGCCATTAGTGTTGCAACATTAGCAAGAGATCTGCTCCAGCTGAAGAGTTTGGATTAATCTGGGTTAGGTAAAAATCACAATATTGTTTACCACGTAATTGTCTTCTCTTTCTTTGCAGAGCAAAGGTACATCACTGACTTTGGTGGGTGCCAGGGCGCAAGGAGTCACATCCATTTCCACCTTGCTAGGGCATTCTATCTTCAGGCTGAGAGGCAGAAATGATCATTCACGTACCACCAATGGAGGCAAGGGACAACACAGTGTTCCTCTTAGCACTATGGAGTCCTAGACATGGTCTTTTCAGATGGCTGTGAGGTAACGGATGATGGGAATAAACTACCTTGAAGCGTAAAATCTCAACATGTGACAGAAATAGCTGACTTGAGAAATAGTTCCCCTATGATGCTCATCCCATTCCACTGTTCCTGCAACGGGAGCACTGCATAATGTGGTGCCCTGGGCCGCTCCTTCTCTCCCTGACAGCCTCTTTTCCTGGCTTTGTTTGCTGGGTAGGTGCTTTTAAAGCTCAAGGGAAAAGCCAGTGTCAAATCCCACTGCTATGCAAGCCTGAGCAGCTTCTGAATTATCCAGGTGGCTGTAGAAGTCTTTTCTATGAAAGCAAGATTTGGTTCATTAGCCACTGTCCATAACTTAGTGAAAACTTTAGCAACCTAAAGTTTCCTTCCAACTACAGTCACAAAGAGGAGCGCACAGGTAGAGGAAAGGCAGATAGGGTGATACCTTCAACGTGCTGCCTCTTTCAGCAACAGTGGAATTTCTCAGCTGCAGAGAGCAGGGGGGCCCTGCAGGTCTGTGTGGAGCATGCAGAGACAAGTCAGAGAATGCCCGGTGAGCTGGCGCTTCACACAAGTTTCTTATTGTTCTCAGATGAGTTGAATCTTGCCAAAGTATCAAGCACACCTCTGCAGAGAGTTGCCTAAGGAAGCAATGCATCTCAGAGAGAGAACAACTTGAGTAAAAGTGATGTGCAGGACATTTTCTACTCAATTATTGTTAGATTAAAAGGGACACTCAAAAGTTTATCTTATTGAATTGTGTCGCACCTGTGGATAGGTGCAGGGTCATTTCTGGGTTACGGATTGAGAAAATGTATTGTGTTCATATAAGAAATGAATAGAACAAACTTAAATAAAATGTTGGATTCTGCTGAGCCTTGAGTTGTTTTTTTCTTCCTTGTATTTCTTTTGTCTTATTCCACAAGTTACAGATGTATGATTGATGTCCTGCAAATGAGCTATGACTAAGCATTACTTATTTATTTTATTTAAAATTTTCATTAAGTTGAATAACCCTAGTGAGGTCACAGTCTTGTTTCAGAGGAGACCTGGATGAAACAGGAGTGAAAATTTCACACAAATTTCCATAAATTCCAATACATACAAACACCAGCATTAAATTTTAACAATTGTGTATCCACAGGCTTTTAAAATGCTGCTAGCATTTCCTTTAAAATAATTAGGTCATGTTGCATGAATTACAGTTCTGCATCGCTGTTACATATTTTTCTTCTGTCAAAGATAATTTCAATCTTGCCTGGTATATGATTTCCTCTTTAAGATGCACTCGCTTCTTTCTGATCCAGATGTGCAACCGAGTATTGAGGTATAACATGTAAAATCACAAACTGTGCAGCAATAGGCATGTGTTGATTTTTTAAGACTCTTGGTCCCATGTGTTTGATGGGTTCAGGATTTATAAAACACTTGATATGCACCTACTGTGGCTGCGACATCTTCCTGTTGGAGCCTTGGTCTGTTCTTAACGCCTACCCTTATTGTTTAAGCATTCACCTTTCTATTGCCCATAAAATTGGGCCGTTATCTGTCAAAGATGGAGGCAGGTATGTCTTTTTCCAGTGGGACTATTCAAGTCCATAAAATTAAGCACGTAAATAAGGACTGAAGCTGTAAATCATCAGCTTTTCCAGGCAGAGAATTGTTATGCATCATATTTGCACAGTAAACAGCCTATCTGTTCTTCGTTGTTGAGTATAATGCAATAATATGCACACGTGGAATCAGAATTACAGCCTGAATTACGAACTTAAACTCTAGTTAAAGAAAGGAAGGTTCACATTTTCAGATCTGAAGGACAAGCACGGAGCCTCTAAATCAATATTTAACTTCACCTGATCTTTTTTATCTTTGCCTTAAACAAACTAAAAATTTGACCTTTTTTCTTCCCCCCTCCCCCAACAAGCAGCAGCACAGAAAACATTTAGTCACTATCTTTCGCTGGGCTGTTCCCACTCAATAGGTTTTACTATTGTGGCTTTACCGTTGCTCTGCAACTTTGGCAGCTAGTGGGAACTCAGTTCACAATGCTCTCAGAAAGGCCTGCTTTGCTTCTGAAATTGTCTTTCATTTTTTTCCCAGGTGCTCATGGCAGATAAAACAAGGTTAAGGCAAGCTTGAAAACTGCAAACTCCTCAAGAAAAAGTAATGTCTGAGAGCTTTCTGCTCTCCATTTCAGTGCCTGTATTTGGAGGTGCTGCATTGGTTTTGACAGCATTCACACCAGCCTGTCTGAGACAAGACTGGTTCATTGCCCTGCATATTCACAGACAAAAACCGCACGGGTCCTTATATTCAATAAAATATTGATAGCCTTTTTGCTGCTTTCACAAGGCAGTAAAAAAAAGGTGGCAGAAAAGAATTCCCCAGCCCAATATATTCTGTGCTTAAAATGCATTATTCAAAACCCTAGAAACTGAATGACCACAGGACATTTCAGTTCAAGAGGGATGCCAACCAGTGTTTAAGAAAAAGGCAAGATTACTGAATTTAGCTTACAGTCATGAGAAAAAAATTAAAATCAATACTACATGATCTAATGCAAACCAGAGTTTCTGTCATTAAGGGAAATAGCCTTCTTTAAAAAGTAAAAATAGTTTCTGGAAGACTAGACAGGGGAAAAGGCCACTATGCGTTGTGAATATCAGCTTTTTGGATTACAGATCTTGTTGCCTGGAAAGCTAATCTTTTAATGGAAGCTTTGGTTTCACTTTTACAATGGAAAACTTGTTAAAGAAATTAAGGTTTTATTAGCATTTAGAAGTGAAAGTTTTATTATATGTTATGAGGTTGAATGGTTTATAACATTCCTTCTAATGTATCATTTCATTATTGTCTATGTACTTTGATTAGCATATCTGGTAGGCCAAACATTGACCCAAATTTAGCTCTGTCTTTCAATCTCTGCAAAGTTATAGTCTGATCTGAATGGAGCTATTTGGGGTAGAAATTACAACAGCCTTTATGTTTCTGGCTTACAAAAAAAAATATCTTACAGATTTTGTGGCCCCAAAAATAACCTTGAGATCTCCTGGTACTTTGAATATTGCTTTCTCACTAAGATATGTTCTTGGGCCCTGTTTTTGGAAAAGTTCCTCCTAGTAGGATCCAGCTAGGGCCGTGGTTGCCATGCCCTCCTCCACCCCTCCAAAAGAAGTCTTTGGCTTGCTGATGCCATCAGTCTTCCAGAACTGAATATAGTCTGTGATTTATAACCTAAGAGCTGCTCAGCTGAAATTTGTGCCAGTGTTTAAAAATTAAGCCATATGCTCCCCATCATTATTTAGATGGATGCAAGCAGTGTAAGGAAGAAGAGATTGCAAACCTATGGAAAGACACATGATACCTCAACAAATCAATTAGAGTCTGTGGCAAACTCCCAAAAATTGTTACTTCCTGGTACCTTCTCTGTAATATTTTGTTTCCTTTAATATTGGTAATAGGGATACCAGGGACTTGTGGCTGATTCAAAATAGCAAATGAATGCAATGGGCAAATTCCAGCCAGCAATAAGATTCATGTGGTGCTTTAGAACACCATTAATTAAACCTCACAGCATCCCAGGGAAGTGTGGCAGAATCTTCATTTAGCACACAGGAAACAGCCAGCAAAAGGTTAGTGGCTCTCCACTGCACACGAGTCAAGAAACAGCACAGGTATTTGAGCTTTTCTGTTAGTGTCAAGTTGCTAGACTTGCCACCCTCTTAAAAGGACAGCCTCTGCTTGCCTACCTCTTCACTGGCTTTTGTGAACAGACTCCAAAACCTCTGATAAAAGGCTACACAGTACCAGCTATATGTGTCCATATAGGGCCAAATTCAGTTCTGGAGGTGTAAATCTGGAGTAACTTTCCTGATATTAATAAAATTGCAGCAACTCACCATGGTACAAATAAGAGCTGTGTGCAGGCCAGTTCACTAACATAAATTAAGTCAGAAGTGGACACTGATCATTGAGATACATTTCTTTCAAATGTCTTCTGCTTCATAGTTTGCTAAGGACACAAATGCCAGTTCACACTGATATAGTTTTGTACCAAAAGAAAAGGCAGTCTTTTCAAAGACAGCTGCTTCTATTCTCTTCTGGGTGTATAAAAGTATAACCAGACATTTCCTATTAAGAGTAAAAGGAATTATGCAGACTGAATATCCTATGCACCAACATTAAAATTGTTAACCGATGAGAAGAGCTATGGGTGTGCTACTATTTGTAATACAAAATGATCAGAACAAAAGTCAAAGCTGTAATGCATTCACTTACTTAAAAATGTGTATTGTTATACAAGGCAATTAAAGAGTTTCAGACTATTCTCTATGTGATCTGCCTTTCAGATGAGACCTAAAATTGAAGCATTTGATTATTAAAGCTCAAGTGGCAGTTTTCATTAGAGGTGTTAACCCTAATATGCTCTCCAAATTCTAAATCAGTTCATCATGTTCTCCCTTCCTAAATTCTCCATGGCTTTTATGTGATAAGATATTCTTCTCTTCCATTCCTAAAAACTGTTCTAAAAGTATTATTCACACCATATGGCTACCTTGCATATCCATTTCAGTAGTGAATGAAGTGGGTAACCTTTTTATACAACATATAAATTATTTTACGAAAATTGACCATTTGATACGCACAATATGTTCTTCCCATCTACCTAGACACAGAAGTCATTAAACAAGAAACATCCTTTATCTGTATATTGATAGGCAAAAAGCTCTAACTTTTGACTGGGAGAGGATCTCAGCATTTCTATAACTAACAGTAATAATAATTAGAAAATGTGAATACAATTATCAGAACCAGCTCAAATATCAAAGTTCAGATGGTGGGCTCTTAAGATAGACACCCAAAAGCTTCAACAAAAATTTTTAAAGTATTTCCAGTCTGTTATTGAGGGAAGGGTTTCCCTCAGGTGCACCGAAAGCCCACCACACTCCCTTTAGGTCTCACAAAACTCAGCTGCATTGACTCTAAGAAATTAGACAAATGATGTAGTCTTGCAAGATAGACAAGGACTCTTGATCCTTCCAGCAATTTAAAAATTTTGTGAGTACGTAGTAATCATGTACCAATATTCTTTTCCAGCTTTCCATTAAGTATTATTTGTATTCTTTGAAACTGCCCAGCAGCTGAGATGGGACGTGGTTTTGCATATTTGTACCATACCTAGCATATCCAAGCAAAATCAATATTTGTAAGATAGGTAAAGTGGTTATATAATAACAGAAATAATATCTTTTAGCCTCATTACCTAATACTAACTTGAAGGAGTTCAGGAAGTAATAGATAATTAACACATCTGCACATACGTTTTAATTTGCTTGTGATTTAAAAATGAACATAGTTTGAATTACTGTATATTCTGCAATGCATGAAAACATAATCATTGATACAGTCCTCACTAGTGGCATAGAGCGAGGTGCATATGTACAGAATTTAGTGGTGACTACGGGCATTTATAAAACCGCTGTTTTGCCTAATTACATGTTCACTCTTTCTTTTCCATCACAGCAAGTAACTCAGTAACAAATGTTCTTATATATAAAGTGCACTTGGAATAACTTCACTACTGACAACCTGACTGGGGGAAAAAGCACTCAGTAAAACAAAAGGAAGAGAGAAGTAGAATTTTAATAAACATTTATTCCCAGGAGGGCATGGGTGTACTGTAAATATACCACAGTGGTATCAAAGCAACATTTCTTTTGAACTGAAGAATGCAAATTAGGTTTACCTTACTTCCATATCATTTACTGGTTTTAATCCTAATAAAATATTATTTTCAAAGGAAAGCTAGCTGCGCTCTGCCCTTGTTTTCTACCTGAAAACTGGGTCTTGCTAATGATTCCAAACTTCCTAGCTGTCAACATTTTTACAAGGTCTGAAATGCATTTTCAAGTTTATTAATAAGTTAAGATAGAAAAATAATCTTCTGTGAATAAAGTAAACTTTTGATCATTTGTGACTGATGATATTTTTCAACAGCTGATGCCACATTCTGCCTCCAATAACACATATAAGAAGTTCTTCTTGTAGTCAGGGAGAGATGTATTTGGGTATCTTAGTGCTGAACTTGGCTAAGAGTTCATAGAATCATAGAATACTTTGGGTTAGAAAGGACCTTTAAGGTCATATAGTCCAACCTCCCCTGCAATGAGTAGGGATGTCTTCAAACAGATCAGGTTGCTCAGAGGCCCCTCCAGCCTGACCTGGAATGCTTCCAGGGATGGGGCATCTACCACCTCTCTGGGCAACCTGTGCCAGTGTTTCACCACCCTCACTGTAAAAAATTTCTTCCTTGTATCTAGTCTAAATATTCCCTCTTTTAGTTTAAAACCATTACCCCTTGTCCTGTTGCAACAAGTCCTGCTGAAATGTTTGTCCCCATCTTTCCTGTAGGCCTCCTTTAAGTACTGAAAGGCTGCAATAAGGTCTCCCTGGAGCCTTCTCTTCTCCAGGCTCAAGAACTCCAACTCTCAGCCTTTCTTCATAGGAGAGCTGTTCCATCCCTCTGATCATTTTTCTGGGCCTCCTCTGGACCTGCTCCAACAGATCCATGTCTTTCCTGGGCTGAGGGCTCCAGAGCTGGGCACAGTACTCTGGAGTTCAATAGGCTTAAATGTTCTCAGTATGCAGCTTCAGGAATATTCAGGTGCTGTGTTGACAACAGCATTTAGAAACTCATTCAGGGTCCAGATCTGCTCCTTCTGATGTCAGTCAGACCATTTTAATTACTGCCGGCTGGAGCAGGATCAAGTCCATGTTACATATGGAACCATGTTCCTCCCCAGGAGTCAGCTTGTCTGCCTATATTATATTTATTGTCACCTTGGTACTTTCACTTAGAGATACTTAACTATTCCTTATATATATTGATCCTTTCTTCCACAGATCCATTAATTTTCAGTTTCATCATTTTGCAGTACAATGGATAATGATTACTTGTGGGTCACTCCAAATTATTGTAACCTTCTTTTTTGTTAGTTAGTTTTTCTTCTTTTTGATGGTTGTATAAGATGTTTATATTGTAGAAAAATTGTGTTCAAAGTTTGTAATTTTTCAACTTTTCACATTAGGAGAAATTTTAGGATTACTTATGCCTCTACTCTGTGAATTTGTGCAAAATGAAGTCTATTAAGGAAGATCTCTTGAAATGTAATTTTATGTATGGTTTCAGAGAGGAAGAGCAATGGCACATCTTTGCTGTCAGTGCAAGATGTGAAGCCCATGGAAAAGTTGTGGAGTAGTTAGTAAAAGACCCTTAAATATCAAGATTCAGGGGAAATGACTCTGAGCATTCATGTGTATCTACTAAATCATAAGACCAGCTCTTGACTCCCATCTCCAGGATTAAAAGAATTACTCCCTTCTTTTCAGGGTAGTCACAAGTTCCCGTTTCTTGGCTTAGCAGATGGAACAGGTCCCTTGGGCTTTTGCATTTGGCACGGTATATCCTTGTGTAAACCCCAACACCTCTTCTTGTACACCTGTACACTATTTGTGTCTAGTGCTGTTCACACACCTTTGCAGCAGACAGAATGACAGTGACTATAAAGAAAGACCTAGTCAAGCTGTTGACTACTGTTTACTCCATTCCCTTTAGCACACTGTATAATGTTAAAAAGCTAGTCTGGGATTTATCTCACCTCATTTTAGCATTCTAAAAGTTAACTTAGATAATTTCCCAGGCTCCCTGTGCTGTCAGTGGAGAAAAAAAATAGATATGTCCTGATCACAGTTCATCAGCTGTCTCTAACTGCTATTTTGGGATGGGGTGATTCATCCTCTTGAAGTGCTTCCTGCTTTACACTGACTATAGAAGACGACTAGGTGTCTAACTCTTAGATGGTTAAGATGGCTAATGGCAGAAGAGATAAATGGTACTCTTGTGAAATACTTTATACTTGTCTTATGCAAAGAAGGCATGTGGTCAAAAGAGTCTGGTGTACAGCTACCAACTCCCAGGCCTGCCTGCAACTGAGAAAAAAGGACTTTTGCTCTTATCTGAATGACCCCATCACTTGGCCATGTGCCTTATTTGCTCTGAACTTCATTTTTCCTTTCTGGGAAATGGGTGAAGACCTATCTTCAAGATCTTACAAGGCTAAGTTCAAATTGTTAAAAGGCTTATGTAGTCGTAAAACAAAGGCTAGATGTAAAGGGAACATACAATTTTTAATGGCTATGATGAGAAGGTCTCTTCTGTGAATTACAGTATATATGTAAGATGTTTTTTGGTTGGAGTTAAAACTGCTTAAGGAATTCAGGTCCTCTTTTGTTATTTTCCATGACCTATGGTCTAGTAGAAATATCATTTAAATCAAGCTTAGCCTCAGCTCTTTATCTCAGGTAAATTCCTGGGATATTTATAAAGCAGGTAAGCAGGCAGCAGGAATCGAGAGTTTTGGATTTTTTAGAGAAGTGGTAAGTGGATAAAACTTTATAAACATTACTTTAAAAAGATTACCCCCCAGACAATCTCTCCTACCACTGTCAACAGAGAAAACAAGTTAAAAGCTTGAGTTAAATGGTTTGTATATAATACATTGTCCTTTTGAATAACTGAGCTTGAATCCATTTGAATCAACGATATTACCTGTCATAAGGAACTACAGTTTTCAATATCAAAGCGTCTTGAATAAAAGCCATTACTTTTTTCTTAAATAAAAAGTGATTTCATTTGTGCTCTTAGCAGCAGAAGTCCTACTGTTAACTTTACATTTACCTAACGTGCCTTTTCTGTGGATACTTCTTTGCAACACTCTACTGCAGTAGTTGTGGCTAAGCAGCATGCCTTATTAGACGATTCAGTAAGACTAGAGGGGAGAGAGCCTTGGTCAATACACACATTTCTAGTTTTGCCCTGTGTGCAGCCTTCCTTTAGGTATCAGTTTGGGACCTGACACCTTGTGGTCCTGTTGTTGGGATAATTTCCTTATAATTTGGCTTATTTTGTATTCAACAGGGAAGAGTCTGGGGGAAAAAAAAAAAAAAAAAGAGTTCCTGTCAATTCCAGTAAATGCAAAAGAAGTATTACTGTTAAATCAGAAGTAACTGCTGCTACTGTGCCACTGTGACTATTTGCCTTTGTCTCCCTATGTGTTTTGGTCTGCAGCCATTAATAGCTCGGACTCCATGAGGCAGTAGCAAAGGGGAGTGTGTCAGAGCAGCAGGCCAAAATTAAATTACAGCAACCTCGCGCTTTGCATTAAAATCTCTGCTAAGCAATGGAGGCTTGTAATCGTCTGGATTTTCCTTAAAGACAATGGCCCTCCATGCAACTGGCTACACTCAGTTAATTCATGCTGTCAGCTTCCTTTATTGGCTGTGGGGAATGCAGTATTGATTCTTGAACTCAACAGCAGCACAAAGAGCCACTAGTGCATGGTCAAAATGCAGCAATAAAGGGCTGGCAGCTTGAGAAAAGCAGCCATTCCGTTGCACAAACAAGGTCAATTAGAGGACAGTGCAGCATAATATAAATAGCGTTAGCAGCCCTCTTCAACCATGATGAGACCATGCTGGGAAGATGACAATACATAAAATAGCGTTTAATGCAGAGTAAATACAAGAGCATTTAATGTAATTTAATTTAAAACCTTGCATCCTTTTAAAAGTACCATCAATTAAAAAATACTTATGTTTAAAAAAAAGAAGACGATTCTTTTCAGGTAAATCTCTGTATAAATTAATTATGTACATATGTAGAACTGAATGGGAATGTATTGTTTAATAAATAGTTAATTCTTAAATTACAGCTATTGGATATTATGTCTGCCTGTGTAATCTCTTACTTTTTATTAATACAAATCTTTCAGTGTCATTTGAGTGTAATAATAGGACAAAAGCATATCTGCATTTTTAGTTCAGAAGTTAAAAAAAGTTGCCAAGGATCTTTATGTCCTTCTTTAAGATCCTGTAATTATTATCTTTTCTATATGAGAGACTTTTTCTTATTATTATGCCAGCTCAGAATTAATTGCAAATGTAATATACATCATTCTGCTAACACATAGACTACACTAAGCAAATTAGGCTCTTAAAATAGATAATGGACCTTGGATAGGCAGCTGATAAACCTACACTGTGAAAGGAAGCTGAAAAGGTTTCACAATTATTTAATTGTTTAGACAGCAAAATAAACATTTGTTTCAAAACCCTGTTAAATAACGCAGGTGCTAAAAGCTGACAGAAGAGTTAGTTTTAGAGCTCTGGTTTACCTGTGCAGTCTTAAAATTTTTTTGGCAGTATGAGCCTACTACTGGATCCTTCCTCACTTTCTTGAGCTTTTGGAAGTATTCACATCAACTTTGAGTATACTTAACATCCATTAAAACTGAAAGTAATTTGACTGAGACCTGTGATGAAGGTTGAGTATGTAGTCATCATTGTTTGTGTCAAATCTTACCTTTGTTGTAAAGCTTTGTCTTGTATCTGCCACAGTGCGATAATAACCATGTCATTCTACACGTAGTATGTGTAAGACATTTGAGGGATAGAAATAGCAAAGTTTTCCTCATAAAACAAATGGTTCTTCCAAACTATTCTACAAGAAATTCCTTCCTACACTGTCAGTGGAATCAGTAGGAGCTCCTTGCTTCAGAGAGCAACAGAAATGCCTTCTGGACTGACTGGAAGTATGGGAACTTTATTCAGGTATTAAGTAGAGTGGTAAGTAGAATGCTGCTTCTATTTTTAGGAGCTTGAAATATCAATACGAATTGAAGGTAGTGAGGAAAAAAGGAACAAATTAACTTCTTATGATTCCTGCCAGCTAGGAAGCACAAGGTATACAAGACTGCAAGTATTAGTATATATGTCCTAGGCTGGGACTGGAGTTTCTTGGGAAGTGCAGCTGTCCTTAATTAATTTTTTGAAGTTGCTGATTTTTGTCAGACAAGGTAAAACCAGAGAATAAAGACGATAGAAACAAGACAAAGATCAATAAAATAAAGAGAGTAAGTATGAGAAGTTCTAATTTTTTGTCACAAGGCAAAATTTATCTTCTGGACTTTTTCTGTCCTTCATTCTGGAGCCAAGGCAGATTACAGTGTAAAAGTCACAATAAATAGGCAAATAAATGCATCCATTGACTTGTGACCAATTAGGTCTTGTGCTTATTTTTGCTTCTCCTTAGCCCCTGTTTCTCTTCAAGTATGTAAGCAATTTGACTTGTTTGAGATTTGTTCCTTTTCTGCAAGACAAGATTGACTAATACTGTAATTAAAATAATAGTTTTTAATAATAGTTTTTTAAAAGAATATCAACGAGGCAAATGCCTTTGAGTGGCTGGCTGGAAAGTTTTTTGCATCTTTTAGAACACAACCTTAAGTGGAATTGGTGTGTTCGGAAGGAAAATCAGGTAACCTATGGGTATATCTCCTAAGCCAAAGCAGAATAATAGTTGTAGCCAGATTTTTAAGAAGAAGTTGCATTTGTAGTTTTGTTTTGCATAATATATATGCTGTTTATTGATTTCTTTTGGTGTTATTCAAGAATTATGGAGACCAAATAAATTGTACTTAGGGCAATTCAATAATTTTCTTGACTTTGAAACTGTAAAATATTTTATCCCAACAGTGCAGGGAAGCAGTGTGCTTCTGTGAGCTCCTTGCTATTTAGAAGTGTGTGGGCCAATGCATCTTGCTTCCTCATACACAGCCATCAAGTCTCAGTTACAGCAAAATATTTCTTTCTTCCTTCATCTCATTTTTGGTCATCATTTTTAATCCCAATGTCCCATAAGGGTCTGTAAATATCTCATGCACTGTAATTACCCCTGGAACATGTACTAGGTGGCTTCTGACTTCTAGTGGTCAGGTTTCTAGAGGTTTATTTTTAACCCATAGTAAGGGTCAGGTACATAGCTATGTTAAGAAGTCGTTAGTGTTCAGATACATCCATTCACAAACATTATGGTACTAATGAAGTAAATGTTTTCAAACACTTTCTTTTCTTCCCAACACCACCAAACTGCAGTGCCCTTTGGGAAAGACATTCCCACCTTCATCTTCTTTTGGAAACATGAAAGATGATCCTGTCACTCCTAAGGTGTCACTCTGAAAAGCAGCAGGTATTCCACTGATGATTCTGTCTTGACACCTTGTTAGCCCGTTCTGGAGAGACATAGGTACTTTTTTTACTTTACTTTTATTTTCAAAATAGGTCTCAGGAGTGTGTTTTAAGATCGTAAAAAGTCTGCCTTCTCTGAATAGGGTGCATAAAAGTAGAGAGCGAAATTCAAAGAGATTGCAAATGGAGACTTACGAGTACATATTTTGCATCTCCCAGAAGATATAAGGAGGATGCTGAGTAGTCCAAGTTAGAGCCAGGAGACAATATGGAGAAAGGCAAATGCCAAGGCAATGTGTTCCTCAGAAATTTGGAAAGCTGCAAGTTTTGACTGCAAACTAGGAAAGTATTTTTCCAACTCCCTAGAGGGAAGCACAGGATTTGACAACACACCCCAGAGGAGCCAGAGAGAGGAAAATAGACTAGGTATAAAGACGACAGATCTGTACTCATTCTTCATTCCTGAAAGTGCAAATAATGTTTCCAGGAAGTAGAGAAAGAGTGTGGTTCTAGGTCTTGGTCGTTCTCCACCCTCACTGTGAGGAGATCAAGAAGCAAGAATATAAATGGTTCTCATTCTTCTGGGCCATGCAAGAGAAGTCAAAGTCCACTTTTTGTCCAAGTCTGTAAAGGAAACGAAAATGGGAAGCAAAATTTGCAAAACATTGGTTCCCTATCTCACCAAAAGAAACCAGCCATTGAAATATGCACAAGTGTAACATACGTATCACCTGGGAATGGAGTTGATGGGTTATATTTCTTATGAAACATAGGAATGTCATGGTTGAGACTGTGAGGGGTTTAGATGTTGGCAATTGAGAAGATAGCAAGACCAACCCCCATAACTATGTTTTAGGAATGCAGATGATATCACAACTCTAAAGAAAAACATTATAGTGTAAAAGTGCCTAGAAGCACATTTAAAACTGGGGGATTTGCAGAAAATATTTTATCACATGCCAACAAACTGTACAAGATGTAGGAATGGGAGAGCTTTATATGTTTGCCTCAAAGATCCTGAGTCAAAAAAACTCATCAGATGAATAGTGAGAAATTTTGTGTCCATATTCTAATATCTCTTAACACTATTCCTCTTCCCCTTCTTCATTATGTGTTCCATCTTCCAGAGTGGTACAAGCAGCAGCAACCAGTAGAGTCTCAGTTTATTTGCTTCTTTGCTTCTTTGAAGTCCCTCATCAGAGAGTCACCAAAGACATGCTCTATTGTCATGTATCTTTGTCATACCTGTATTCATGAGATTGAAGGAGAAAACAAGTAAGATATGGGCAACACTGGTACGTTAGTCTGTCTCATGCTCAGATTAGATTATGGGAACAGAGCTTCAGATAGTATCTTTGGAAGAACTGGTTTTGGATTTCCTCCAGAAGGTGATTTTCATGCACAAAAACGGCCTTAGGAGAGGGCAGTTCAGGAGATTTTCACCTTGGGTTTTTTCTTACCCTGGCTGTACTCATAGCCAAGAGTGAGAGCTGTATGATAGTAAAGGTAGAGAAATGAGAGCCTGCTTTTTTCATGTGATGACCAAACAGTCTGAAGCGCTGAATTCGTAAGTCTTAATGGGTAATGATGCTTATAGGACAGCTGTATTGCTAGCATGCCAGGGGCTATTATTCAGTGCAGAAGATGACCCCAAAAAACAGTTCCCACTTAAAAGGAACATGGGATTTCACAAATGGATTTTGTGCTTGCAAGGAGAGGCAAAAACTTGACACGTTAGAAACAAAAGTCCTTTCTGTTTGAGTAACCTCTTCACCCTTACGGAGCAGAAGAATAAGAGGATTCTGAAATGAGTTGTACAGAATCCTTTTGTTATATGATGTGAACCATGGACAAAGAACATTTAAGTGTCTGCTGCATATGAGTCTATAGAGCCTACTTTCTTCATTGTTTAAATACATTTTGCATCTATTTTTTGCTCATGTATCCTGGTTAGGTTCCCAATGGTACTACTGTAAAATATCTCTTAATGACTTTTTTCTTCCTGTGGGCTCTTCCTAAAATAATTTTATCAAAAAAGCCCTTTTCTTTTTTTTTTTTTTATTTAGCTGCATGTGTATAAACATTTAGACATCAAAAAGTCTGCAGTAGGTAAAACCATTTCATTAATGATAGAAATAAATCTAGTGATAAAATATGCCTATGAGATGATGAACAAAGACATATCTTTTTAATTTGCATACTGTTTCATTAGGAAATTTATAATACAGTTAGCTCAATAATACACAAAGAAAAATCTTGTGAAATGTGTTAATCCCTCTTCAAAAATGAAAGAAAAGAGGAAAAGATTTACGTTTGTTTTTTTTTTTTTAAATATTTGTTCTGAACTGATGATATAAAGACAATAAGAATGACAGCTCATTCCAAATGACTGATCTTGGTACTCTCTTGTGCTTAAATGATGCGGTCTGAAAACCTAAGTCCTAGGAGCCTTAGCAACTATTAGTACCCCCTCAGTGTCCCCTAAATAGCTTCTCTTTTCCTCTTTTCTCTGCTGAGAGCAATGGCTTAATTTCTACCTCTGTCTGGAAATATTAGAATAAGAAAAGTTAGTTATGAAAGAAAAAGAAAAAAAATCACAATCTTTATTTTACCCAAATGCCTCATAGAGTAATCAGTATTTTAGATATCATACTAGCAAGTACAGAGACAACTTGATCCATGGCACTTTCCCACCTCTTCAGAAAAAAGTGTGAAGATCAATTTCCCTGACATCTTTTCAGATGCTGAAGTTCCCAGAATTCTTTTCAAATTGCATTGTTGTTTTTTAGAAGAAAATCTAAATATTTAAAATCACAACATCTTGAAATCAGGAAAGAGTCAAGTCAATAATTTTCCATGGCTCATATTTCCTGGCAGGAACTACACTCCACTCTAAGACAGCATAAGTTCGAAGAGATTATCTTGAATGTATAGGCAATCAGGTAATGTATACAGTTCATCTAAAGTTGGTCAAACAACAGGGTATTAAAGAGGAGTATATGTTATAGTTTAATGTAATGACACACCTCAATAGTTGTTGGACAGGAATCAAAAGAAACAGTGCTGTTAAACACCAAAGCATGTCATTATTGGACAATAATATGTAAGTGAAGTGCATTATTATGATTATTAATAGGTCATTTCTAAAGGAAATATACTAGATGCAGACAGGAATAACAAATCATGTGTAAAAAGAAATGACCTTTAACGGAACAAAGAACAGTAAATAGAAGAGATTGTATGAGACTTCTCTCTGCTAAAAGGCGTAACAGTCCTTGTTTGTCAGGGAGGTACTGGGGAAGTTGCACCTCTCCCACTTGATGGTTTGACTGCATCCAGTTGGCTGCAAATTGCAGTGCATGCAGACTGTCCGTGCCATGTGCAGGTTAGGAAGGGCATATGAAAGGACTGAATATCCAATTATTGCCTCTGGCTGTTTATCACTGCTGAGTCTAAACAGAGAATGGAAGGGATTTAAACAATATAAGAGAATCCAAAGCACCCTCAACCCCATTAGCAGAGATAATAAAGATGATTCATAAATCCTTCACAGAGATGTCTAAGCAGTTGTTTTAGGGATATTCAGCCTCAAGAAGTAAAAGAAAGATGATTTTACTTCATGTAAGCAGCTGGGATTATAAACTGGGAGTGTGTGTTAGGGTATATACTGAAATTATTTTATTTTTCCCTGACATTCACAATCAAAATTCATATTCTTACTCAGTGATACAAGGAGAGAACGGTAGCTACCAATATCACCAAGAATGAAGACCTAAAGACCTTTTCCATTCAACACAAAATTGCAAAATTCTGTATAGAAATGTTTTAAAACAAACAGCCATAAAGCTCCAGGAAGAATTTGGCAGGAAATGTAGGATGGGAATATAGAATAAGAATCAGAGTACATTTATGAAGATTTATCATTTTCTTTCAAATTAGTCTTTCGTTCAGCATTCAGTGAGTCAGTATATGAATGCTGCCTGGAATACTGAATTTAAACAAGAATTTGGTCTTAATACAGAAATTAGTACCATAACCAGCCACAAAACTAATGTTAACTGGTCACTCCACCACTGAATACAACTTCCAAAGGGGCTTATCTGCACGTTTTTTCTCAAAAGTTGCACAAAAGACATCCTTCTCGAAATAAGGCCAGTCTGAAAACAGCACATCAAAAATTCAGTCCCATGTAGCCACTGAGAATTCTAGGCTTGGAGCTGCAATTGCAGTGCCAGTAAAGAGACCAGAAAGCTTTTGGCGAGAGCTTTCTGGTTTTGACTCATATGCAAAAAACTGTATAACATTCTCTGAGTTTAAATGTTTAGAGAAAATGTCACATTCTTCTACAATGGAAATTCTTTATTTTATTTTTTTAATGTTCTTTTCTTATGAAATCACATGCATAATAATGCATTTATTCACCTATAAGTATTCTCATCTGAAGGGATCTGAAGGGTTCATCTTTCATATTTTTTTAATACTTCTCCCCTTCAAAAATAGTGTGTTGTAACTATGGTATTAATTCAATACATTCCATTTTTATTTTCAATTGCAAATCATTATTTTAAAAAATCATTAATGAATATCGAACCCATGAAAGCCTGGGTTTATTGTTCTGGAAACTAATGTCCACTAGATAGAAAGCAGCCTTTGAGTCAGTAACGGTAGACCAAGGATTCATCACAGCTGTGAACATCCTTTAGCCACATTGCAGGCATTTGTGGTTTATACCCACCCTAACCTGTCAGGTTGTGACCAAGAAAAAGGATGCCAAAGTTATCAATTGTTTCTCAACTGACAGTGTTACTGCAGCGAAGAGGCCTGTTTACATGAACCACCAAGTAACATGTGAAACAGTGTATGAGTTATCTTCAACCTTGGAACTTCGACATTAGTTTTGATTATATGCATAAACTCAGTCCAGAGTTAAATCCTCTGGTAGTTTTATCTTTTATTTCTGTTTATGTTATATAGGTTTTCTATATTCTAGTTTCTAGGACTGAAAACAAGAGCAGTTTGAGGTTTCCTTGTGGAAAGAAACTCTTGACTCTTCCTGTGGAAATGAATTACAAAGGGTTCTTGAACTATAAAGACAGAATGAAGAGACATGGACATGGACTATGCTGCTCAACGTACAAGCTCTCATATCCAGTCATATCAACTAATGCCATAGAAAAAGACATTGCAATTTCAGACCTGCAGTTTCCCATAGCACCAATCACCCAAAGATGTTGACAGATTGATCTGTAAACCTGCAGGTCATGAGAAAAGTGTATAAAATATCAAAAGGTTAGAGGAGGTAGAACGTGAATTCATTGCCTCTATTCTAATACATAAGAGAATATTCAATAAGGTTAAAATTAAAGAAAGTTACAATAGTTTTTCACAATGTGAATTACACTGTGAAACCCATTGCCACTAGAAGTTACAAAGATCAAGAATTCAGCAAAATTAAGAAAGGAATCAGACTTTATAAGTAGAGCAGTCCAGTCCAGTGTCAGCCTAATTAGCTATAAGTATGTGATGCAATGAGTGTTAAACTTTACGCTTTGAGATAAAAGCAGTCTTGATTCTGTTATTAATTAGGAAAAGACTTAGGGTGTGAGGCAGATAACTTCTATGAACCTACTCCAGGAATTTTAAATCTCCCTCTGGAGCACTAAGTGTTTCCAAATAGTATATGACAATAGGTGGACTTTATTCTGACCCAGGATGGCAATTTGCATGTTTCTATCTACCTAAATAAACTTTTTTGATTAAAGAAACTGGCCACGATATTACTACATTTGGCCTTTAATTCTAAATGCAGTTAATGAATTCTTCTGAAGAATGGCCTAGTTGTAGAAAATAGAACAATCTGATTTTTATGAAGTTTCAATCTTATCAGCTTAAATAAAAATATTTATCTGCTGATATAGTCATTAATTTCTCAATGCGCCCAAACAGAAATCTCATTTATTCATTAAAATTAAAGAAACCCTGAACATGTAATTGCTGACTTTTTTATTATTCCTTTGATTTTAACTTTATGTGTCTTGTAAACAGGTGGTTAAGGCAATGTCACTAATACTACTCATCTGAATATGCGTTGTCCTCTTTGATGTGCCTAGTAATATGCTGGTCTGTATGAAATTAAATAGTAACACAAACACTCACAGTAAGAAGAAAAAAGTGAGTGTATGAGAAGTATTCTTTAATAGCTGTGACTGTTTGTGAAGGCTAAAATGACCCCAGTAAGTTATAAAAAGGTCACAGATCTCCTCATTTATTTAATACCATGAAAAGAGCCCTTTATTCAGCAGTTTGCCTGCAGTCAAATCTAATTATTACCACCATATTACATAATTTTTGCTATATGGTATGTAGATGAGTAAAGTGTTGTAAACAACCATCAAGCTCCAGGATGATCATAGCATGAGTGAGGAAATGAGCAGCTACCTTTCAAATCTCATTTCCAGGAGCTGCTGTAAATTAAGATCAGGAGACATAATGCTTCTGAATCTTTGAACTCAGCCATTAGACTTTTATTGTCTTTACTAATTTCAAAAGTAAACCTGACTCCTGGTTCTTATTACAGATGTATAATTACATGATTGAAGGTTAATGACTTCACAAGTATATTTCAGGGACTCAGGGCTCACCCAAGGTCTCCCTAATGACAGGATTCGAAATCTCTGTCCATGGGCCCACCAGACAGCAATTCCAAGGGAGAGCAGAAACCTCTGGTAACCGATTTGCAAGCATTCGTGTGTTTTGATCCCAGAAACCATTATTTTTATAACTGCAGGATGATGCTTTAGAAAGACTCTTCCAGTTATAACATAAAAGCTTTATTCTTCAAGGATCTGAGCACTACGGCTCTACCCAGCAATTCACATTAATTGTTGCTTACCTTTAAGCACTTAAACACTGGTTTCTTATTGATTTCAGTAGAATTTCTCACATGCTTCAGGTTAAGCTCCAGTTTAAGTGCTTTTACAGATAAGAAAAAAATTGTTCAGTGTCTTGCATGACTGAACAGTAAATTTTAGGCAAGGAAAGAGCCTGGTAATCTTTTTTCCTCTCCAGACTCTTCAAAATACGGCTTTTTAGGGAATCATTGTGGTTTTTTGTACAGTTTCAAAGAATAGAGTTTTATTTCCTATTTTTTGTGGAAATGTTATGGCCCTATTTCTTTTGTAATATTCTTTCGCTAATGTTTTATTAGAAATGACTATGCATGTTGCTGAAACCTTTCTCAGTTGCATAGTCCCTCTACATGCTTCCATGGCTAAAGCAGATACTTGTATTTTGTACTTTAAACTAGAATTCAGATAAGACAAGACAGTTTCATTGCCCTGAATTACATCCCTCATCCTTGATAAATAATATTGTGTAACTTCAGAAGTAAACCTGATAATTATTTTACAAGTTAAAATTGAAAACTGGGTATTCTGCAAAATTTAACATTTGTGTCAACCATTCATTGGTTTTGTTCCATGTGATAATAAAATAATGCAAAATCTTCAGAGTTTCTATATAAATCAAAGTAATTTTTTCCATGGTCTTGATTTGAGGAACAGAGGTTGCAATTAAGAGAATTAATGACTGTTCTATCAAGCTGTCATGCTCTTATAGGCTACTGGCATCCTTAGGTAACCTCTAAATGGGGAAGGGTAATTCAGGACAGCTTTTTTTAGAATTCAAGTACAGTGACTTTATTAGTTGCTGCAATTGTGGTTTGAAGGAGTCTGAAAGAATATGTTATGAATTGTCTCTGGTAAGTAAAGGGACCCTTGAGACACAGGAACAGAGGACTGTTCTCAAGCTGGTGGTGTGAGCCCAGTGGGTATCCAAAGTATCCAAAGTATCATCCAAAATATCCAAAGTATCAACTCATTTTCTACTTTTATTCTTCCTGATGCCTTGGTAGATGTCTACTCAGTGTAGCTGGGAAATGCATTCTGGCTGTTCTGCATCTTTTATTATAGGTCTGTGGAGGTTCAAAACCACCCTTAGGAAAATTTCAGGAAAAATATTTGTGGTGGTTGCTTGTTGTTCTTTTCTCTCACCTTTATAGCCTTGTAGTACAGCAAAAATAGAAATTCAGGGAAGAAAATTTAAACAAATATGGAAGTTATTCTGGCTTGGAAGGATGTCTGCTTTTAGAGTAATGATTAAATGAATAATATTGATATTGCACTTCAGTTCTTTGAAATGTTTTCTAAAACTACTAGATATTTCAATCAAAGTTGTTTTGTTTCAGAATCACAAAATCAAATTATTACAAGTCCCTTATACAATTCTTTTTACTGTTGCTCTTTATTAGTGTGTTGTTGTAAGTACATTTTAGTGAATGTATAAGGAACCGCATTAGCTTTCCAAGCTTTTCCTCTAAAGGCTTTCTTTTGTATCTACATTTTAATGTTGCATGTTGTTACTAACCCTTCTGACTGATTATATGGCAATAATATTTATCGTTTTAATTTTTTCTCTAATTTTAGCAGTAGATCATAAATATTTTAGTCAATAACTTGTGTGGTAATTAAATGATACATTACATATTTTCCATTCTTAAGTTTAATTTTGATAATCAATTAATGTATATATTCTAATTTGCTCCAAAATTGTGGGCTTTTTTGTGAAATTTTTCCCTTCAAACTTCAAGATTTCTCAGAATTTTTCATCTCATATCAATGGATCTGCTGTTAATGTTAGTTTAACTGTAATCCATGCATTATTGGTAGTACAAATTACTAGCAATACTGTATTTTTTTTCATTTTTACACAAGCATTTGGTTTCATAGTTACATGAAGTATTTAGTAAGTTTTGAACAAATAGAGTTCCCAGTGAAAAGATTATATTCCCATGGAGGCAAAACTGAGTGTATTTATCTGTAATTTAAAGAGAAATAGATGTGCTAACTTTATTTCTAAATCTGGCATTATACATTTAAGAAATTCAAGACCGAGATTATACTTAAACCAGAACTCAGATTTAGTGAGGTAATAAGTAAGGTAAGGAACAAGAGAGGACTTTCAGTAGCTCCTGGTGGAACCACTGGTGCAGAGTTTATTCCATTCAGTCTGATGGTGGAGTGTCTGTTCCACATTTCTTCTTTCCATTTTCTCCTGTGTATGCCCCCGTCACTACCACAGATGTGGAAATAATGCTCTAAGCAGTGTCCACTTTATGCATACAAAACACCTTTACTCTGCCCTGTGGTAGTGCTGCAAGAGTAAGAGGTAACAGAAACATATTTCACACAAATAAAAAAGTTTCTTTATAAGTCTAACCATTTAAATTAAGATGACAAAAACTAAAAGTTTTAAACACATTTTTATGCTTGTAATATGTACACAGCTTCACTAGAATGGAGCAAAAAAAACCAAACAAAAAATTCTGATACAGTACACCTGAAAATCATAACACTACTGAGATATTGACTTAAGTGTGGAAAATGTAATAGTCCTTTTGCATCTTGTTTGTCAATTTAAATACACTTTTTAATTTCTTTACTCACTGTATTTGAATTTTTTACCAAGTTAATAGAAAATTTCTAGCTACCAGGAGGTTTATAGCTTAACTGCATGGATGAGAACAAATCAGAATTGGCAGCCATCAGTAAGCATACAATGTCCCAGACCTGTTAGAAAATGGCCACTCTGTCCTGTCTTTAGAGGGTTATTGTCTTGTACTTGTTTATATGGTACCTCTATGTGCTGTGTCCATGCCTGTAGTCCTAATATCTCTATGTCTGAAAATCAAGTAGAAAAATACCTACAGAAGTATAAAATTCTCACACCTTGCCCACATCGACGTACGCTTGGCAAAGACTGGTTTTCCTGTGCTAATTCCATTTTAAAAAGCCTTTGTGCATAAATACACACTGGATTAATAAAATAATATTTAGGATTTGAGCCTTAAAAATGATCTCATTGTATCCTGTAGAAACAAAAAATAAAACAACCAATGTCTACAATGAAGCTATGAAGGGGGAAAAACCGCTTCACTGTTATTTGTCTGTAATTGGCTTTGAGCATCACAATGCATGTGTAATTGGGTCTGTACTTGTATTCTTCAAGGGTTCTGTGCTATTTCTACTTGAACCCATTTTTGATATGGTTCAGCTCAGCAGTGCCAGCTACCTCTTGTTATGCAGTTGAAAAACTGTGGCCATTAAAAATAGGATACGGCGTGATTTTGTTTTGCAGCACTGCATGGAAAATCAGTTGCTGTTCATAACAGCTCTGTGGTTGGTTGATTTAAAGCAGGAGGGCGACTTCGAATTGACAAGCAGACAGTTCATGAAAAAGGATATTGTATCTTTAAGGCTTTCTGACTGATTGTGTTTAACTGCACTACTCAGCAGGCAGTAATTAGGCAGTAGCTTTGCTGAGAAACTTAAAGCAGGGGCTGTGTTGCTCTGTGCTCTTGAATTTAAAAAAAAAAAAAAAAAAGAAAGCAAAAAAATTCTGGATTTGAAGAAATGGGATTTTTACTGTTTTTTCACCAGTATGGGAGCAAACAGAAAGCAGACCCCTAGAGGCTCCTAAAGTTATCTTCCCATGCAGATAGTCTCTAGGGAGCTGTGGTGCTTGTGAAAGGAGGCAATGAGAACCATTATAGAAGCACATGACACTATTGCTGAAGGTCAGAGTGGTATTGGAATAAAAGAGAAGCTGCTGATACAAAATGACATGGCTGCTGCATCTTCTGGGCCAGTTCACAATTTTGATTGGAATGTAGCTCAAGTGCATAGTGAATGTGATTAATAAATAAAAGTACATAATAATGATGATGGCTGAACTGGTCCTTCCCCAGACTACTGCAAAGCAGGAGAGAATGGGAATCTCAGATAAAAGGCAGCAAACAAAATATGCAGTTAATGCTACTGCCTGAGGAACAGTTTGATTCAAAAATACTATTGCTGTTTTGTGAAGTGGACGCTGCAGTGCACCGTTGCAAACACTGAATATAGGAATGAGTTGTTAACCTTCTCCTTTTGGCCGGGAGTACCATAAAGTTAAGATATGGTTTTGTCACAAATAGCATAGGAGCTTCAAGGAAGTACTCTTCTTCCCCCTCACACCTCTACATTCTGTTGCTGCTGTTTTGATGCTTGGACATGTCATCAGTTAACGGGAATTAGGCTTCGAAAAGACTTGAGATTCTATTGCCATTTATTTATACCACAGCCTCTTTAACCATGTTTTTTAAAAAAAAAGATAGTTCCTTTACTTGATGCCATTATACTGCTGGAAAATGAAGTAATCCATTAACAGCATAAATGAAGCCTATGTTTTGATTTGGCATCAGGTAGTAGATATCGCCAAAGGGTCACATTTTAAGTGCAATGAGCATTATTTTTGTTGTGTAGCCTAGGCTGCTTTGTGAGGTCCAGTAAAACTCTTTTGATGACTACAGCTCTGATTCTGAATAGAGCTGCTCTCTACAGTTCTGACACTGGTCCTGATAACTTTGAGGTAAAGTCATTAAAGTCAGTCTCCTTCAGCAAACTCTGTGGTTTGATAAATCTTTTTTATTTTATCTCCTTCATTCACATGTTAACAAGAAAGTAAATTAGTGTGTAAATTGGCAAGAACAGTGCACTAAGCAACATGCTTTTTCACTGGACCATTGTCCCGAGGTTTGCAGTTTTTAAAAAGGTTTGATCTGAGTAAATTATGAAAGCTTATCAGAATTCTCTGACTGAATGTTTATAAGAGCCAGAACTGCTTTCCAATTATAGCTGGGCTTGCAACAGCGAGACAGATTCAATGCCACTGCCTAAAATTCACCTATCATTATTTCCTGTTTTCAAGGTCGATCCATTTTGTCTACTTCATGGATGCTCTTTGAAACTGGGATATACAGAACATCAAGGATTAAATTGCCAAAGTGTTTTTTTTCTAAGTGACAATGAGCCTAATTCACTGTCAGTTAATGCCAGGTGTTTTTCCCCCTAGTATTAAGTTCTTCAAAACTGTAGATGTACAGGACACTATTCACAGGGGCTTACCATAGGGAGGAAAATGATTACATTAAGTCAAATAAAATGAATAATTCATGACATCACGTTTTGTAATCCTGGTGTTAAGCATAAAACCAGTGGTTTATTTTTCAGCAAAATGTTTTTGTATCATTTCAGATAGCATATAATACAAAACAATAACTGCATACATAATGTGAAAAGCCTACAGGCAAAGAGGATTCTGCCTGGTGCTTCTGGCTTCATCTGGAGTGTCACAATATCCATGCTTTGAGCCAATGCCTACGAGTGTCCATCTTCCCTTGGAATCTTCTGGGGCCAATGGAGTGTCTGTCTTTTAATTTGATTGTAAAATATTGCCCCAGCACTGTACCACAAATTCGAAAATCAATTTTTATATCTTGCTAAAACTATGTACCTCTCATTTATTTCTATGGTTATTGTACTGAGAATAAACAACTCAAAGTGAAAAGTCTTTCTGTGTTTTTCTGTTACATCTGTCCTCTCCCTCTCACACATACTTGCACACATGTCTGAACACAGATACATAATATATATGTGTACATAAATATATACATGTATGCATGTATATACATGTATACTTATGTAATATTTATATAGCTAAGAATACAGCAGCTGTAAGTTGTATAAAAGGTAAAATAATACGAAATTTACCTTTTCCCAAAGTCAATAAATTTCTTTCTAATATTCATTCACGCCTTTTCTGA
>VFFE01007142.1:814186-938738 GCA_008921705.1 Burhinus oedicnemus | reverse complement strand
GGGTGGGTGTGTGTGCAACCCAGCACTATTCGTTGTCTAATTTTGTCTGCTGGTAAAGCCTCTCTCTTTTTAGATGGGAACCCTCACAATGGAAGGTTGCTTTGCATCCTCAGGGTCACAGTTTCCAAATCAGATCTACTTTAAAGATGTCCTTACATGGGCTGATTATTATGCTATATTCCAGGCTGAAATAATTGTCTACCTGGACCATCTGCTTCTGCCTTTTCCAGCACCTTTCCGTGGACAGCTCCAGGGCACTCCATCGGGGCCGGGGCAGACTCCCACCGAGCTGTCCACGCATTTGTCTTGCGGGAAAGGACGGTCTCTGTCAGTGGATTTCAAAGCTGTTTAATAAAGTATTTCCCCTTTCTAAGAATAATAGCCTTTAATAGCCTACATTTGCAACAACAGCAAACGTATCATCTCTGTAACGTAACAAAAATATCCGCTAGTCATAGTGCAAATCCTACAAGGGCATTCTAACCAGTTTTAAAATTTAAAATAACAAACTGCTGATTAATTGTAATGGTCAGTCATCTCCAAACTGGATTAAGAAACTTGAATACTCTGAGAATAATGTATGGGTACTAATTTCAAAGGAGGGTGCAAATATAGCCATTTTGGATTAATGTATATTTCTCAAAATGTAGCAGGATTAATTTAATTCATTTTGTGGTGTTCATGGCATTTAAAAATGATTTTCGTGAATTACTATAGAAAGCATATCTTATTCTTTTAATTAATCTTTTATTTAAAGAAATGCTTTCACCCAAAATACTAAGGAAGAACATTATAAACATGCTCAGGCAAAAGGTAATAGATTTAGAGTTTAATTGTAATGTTCTGTTAAGCATTTTTAATGGAAAACCTGATGACCCAATTATACAGCGGAAGTGGAAAATCAGAACACAGTATCTGGATTTTAATATAAAAATACTGAGATGCATAATACATAGGGGTTTGATATCTATTCTACTTCTTGTCAAGGAGGTATAAAATTATCAAGAATTAACAGAGAGCTGAGCATTCTGGAGAGGAATATAAATTATATTTTAACTTAGAATAGTAACCTGCCTTTCCATGCAGTGCAGAATCAGTATTATTTTTCAATTTTCCTACACTGACACCTCATTCTTTCTGTACTATCACTGTTCATAGTAGCATCAGCAAGACCTTCTTCCCAAGGTAAATCTTTCCCACTACTGAAAGTCAGCTATGGAATTTGCTAGTTTGAGAACAGATTTTCCAGGGTACCTCGCATCACTGAACTCAGTCAGGAGCTGAATGGGTTTTTTATCTTGAAAATCTCCCCTTTCCATCTAAGCTGTGGTTTCCAAACTGAGGTCCTAACAGGCTATTGGTGAGGTCATGAAGAATAAGAAAATGGCTTACAGGACCATAGCATCTTAATAGTCTTTTCAGTTCTAAAAAGTAATGCTAATAATGTATTGGCGTCACTAGAACCTACAATGACCCACAGGAAAGTCTGACTGTTCATGGTGCTTGACCAGTACAAAAAGTTTGAGAATGATTGCAGTGTTCAGTTATTTCAACTTCTCTTCCTAAAAGAGATATATAGCTAAAACAAAGTCTCTGAGGATACAGCAGCAGATACAAGTAAAATCTTCTGTCTTCAGTGTGTCAGACAACACAGGAGAATGGTGCTTCATTTGGGTCTTTAATGGTGAAGGAAGAAGTAATATGAAAGTGACTGTGCAGATGCCAGTATTCAGGGTAAATGAAGTTGTTATACACAGTACTTAAGTAAAGGTCCTAAGAAAAATATGCAGACACATAAGAGCACGAAATTATCAACTGCACTTAATGCCTTGAGGGAAATGAACTTGAGGGTATCTGAGCTGGTATCAAACTGTGTGCTCGGGAGGCTGGGACACAGGTCTTTGTTAGTTTGCTGGTATTAATTACTTTTTAGCCATCCAAGCTTTGCTTTCTTCTCTGCCTCTACACATAAAAATTTTAGCCGCTGAGTTAAAGCCAATGCCAAGCATACCACAACTATAGCTAGCCTCTGGAGCATAATTTGGTTGTATTATTTTATTCAAATTGTGTATAAAAGCTATCTCTTCTTGACCATATTATCAGCACAGAAACCATTATTTTTATCAAGCCTCATACAATGTTTATTTCTTCCAGCTTTTCATGTGGCTATGACAGACCACAGACATGTCAGTATCAATTTCACCTTCATTATGATCCACTGTCATCAAGTGTAGGTACTCAAAAATTCATTAGCTCAACAATTCAGGTTGTGGTGGGATTCTTGAGGAACCATTGCAGTGGGAACAGCTGACTGTTGGAATTTCCTTGGGAGAAGCTGACAGTCTTAACTTGTAACCTTCAAAAGTAAAACCATTCTTAAAAGCTATACAGTTTCTCTGGTGGCTCAGAAATTCCTGGGCATCTTTTATATATCCTTTTGTATACAAGTTACGGAAAAAAGGTATCTGGAGAAAAGGTTGTTCTAGATTTGATTCTGAGCATTCAAAGAAGACTAGCTGCAAATGTGGAGACTGAAGGCAATATGACAGTGATAATGCCATGACAGAGTTCAAGATCTTTAAGGAAAGAAGGGACATGACCAAATAAAATTAATGCGTCTCAAGCAGGCAGCCCTTGATAATTTCAGAGGAAGACAAGGCTTACAGGGAAAGGAAGTAAGGAAATTCTGTAAGTAAACAAATTTCTATGAAGAAATTAACATTAATTATGCCAGTACAGAGGAAGAGTGGGAAACTGACACCAGTCTACTAAAGTCATCAGCTCTTTAGTAATCTAAAAATCTAAAAGAAAGAATCCAGAAAGCAGAAAGTAGTTCAGGTGACTACAGATGAATATGAAGAAATAGAAGAAGCTATTGGGACAAGTTCAGAAGTGCTGAGGGACAAAACAGGATACTTTTCACAAGGTGCATAGAAGGTGAAAAGAAAGCAGTTATAGTAAGAGCCAGGCAAGGAAAGTTAAGTCCACTCCTTGACAGAGATTGAAAAACTGAGGCTAGCATGCTTAATTCATTTCTGTTTCAGTCTGCACTATAAACACTACGTGCAGTCAGGAAGCACCAAGCAAAGTTGTAAGATCTGGAGTTAAGACAAGAACAGTATAGAAAAATATTTAGGTAACACAGATATTTTCAAATTGCCTGAGCATAATGAAATCCCTCCTATAGATGTAGCTAAAGAAAATTTGGAGTATGTTCAGAGGTGAGATTTCAGAAGACTCGAGAAGGACAAATGCAAAGACTATGAAAACAAGGTAAAAAGGCAGCCAAGAAAGTGTACACCAATCAGCTTCACTTCTCTGTGAGAGAAGGTCTTAAATAATGAAAAAAATTATTTATAGGCACCTGAAGGAACACAAGAAATTATTCAGCCAGCATGGTCCAATGACAAATCGTGTCACACCAGTTCATCTGTGAAACAGTGTACTGGATAGTGTACTGGATAGAAGAGAAACAGTAGACATTACTGTTCTTGAGTTAAGTAAATGCTGTCTCACATGACCATCTCATAAAGATGCTACAAGAAACTCTTTGGATCCAGGTATGTGCAAAACAGATCAAAAAAAATATTTTGAGTACTTACCAGTTTGGTACTACTCCACATTTTCATTATTAATCTGGAAGATGCATTAGACAGCATTTTGCTCATTAAATTTATGGGAAACACTACTGTGGGAGGGACTGCGAGCATGCCAGAGGATAGGATTGGAACTTAAAATGATATAGAGAAATCATCTGGAAAAAACCAAACACAATTCAGTAAGCAGAAATACATAAATCTGCTCTTAGACTTGACGACCCGGATGAATATGAGATAGGAAACAATGGGTTAGGTTTCAGATGAGCAGACAAAGGCTGGGAGACAGTGGGTCACAAACTGAGTATGAGTCACCAGTGTCATGATACAGTGAAAAAAGCAAACACTGCCTGAGAATATATGTATAAATAATAGTGAGTAATCCTCCTAATTTATTCAGTATTACTAAAAATTAGCTGTGTTGTTATGCTTACAGAAGAACAAAAACAAATTTAGAAAACAAAACCGACAAAAAATATTGAAATAACTTATTTAATACATAGAAGAGAAGAAGGAGGAAGAGACATAGAAATCAGGTAAATTGGGAGGGGGGGGGAAGGGCAGGGGGTGATGTAGTAATTCCACCACCCAATATTTTTACAGATAGGTTAGAGGAGCTTCAGCAAGAAATCATATCATTCTAGCTGATACTGCTTTGTTGGGGGAAGGTGGAGGGGATGACCTCTTAAGATTCCTTCCAAGCCTTTTCTATGATTTTTTGTTAAGTATAGGAGGAATTTTACTTTTTGACAAGGACACTAAGCTCTTACAAGACTGAGCTGAAATTTCTAGTGTCTGTGTGAGCAAAAACTGAGTTGCTCCCACTAAGCAGTGGATTAAGATTGATAAAACATAACCTTTTGCTGATTCATGCAGGAATGTGCCATTGTTTTGTCTTTGGTAGAACCTCTTAAAGCAGGAATTAACGTTTTCAGCCTTGAAAGCTAGAAGGAAATGAGTTGCAAATATGGTAAACTAGCCTCATTGTTCCCTGTTGGTCCGTGAAGTGGGCGTTATCAACTTTTAGAGATTTGATTTTCTGGAGACAGAGATGTACAAAGTTTGCTAGAGGGCTTTGCAATGAATTAGGCTATTGCAGCAAATAGGGTAGGATTTGTAAAATGCTTAAAGTAGCCATTTCAAGATGCAGGTCTCTTTAGGCAGAAGTAGACTGGCCAGGATTGGACAGGTTATAACAGACAGGAACAGCCCTGGTATTTAATGAATCTGTTCCAGCAGTGGGTGGCACCGCTGTTCTGTAGGCACTGAAGGTAGTGGAGTATATCAAGATGACAGCCATTCAGGAATGTAGGTGTGCATTCACAGCAGCAGGATACATTGTCTATAGGTGTGCTGCTTATGAAAAATGTGTGACAACTTGTCCACATTCAGTTCTCTGGCCATCCTTACTCTTAAGCGGCATTCAAAAATGAAGTTCAGACACAGGCATCTTACAACTGCTACCTGCAATTCACTGTTAGCGCGTCTGTATCTGCCTGTTCGTGACAGTTCTTTCTGGGAAGTAATGTATATGCTCACCTTCTACCATAGTGCTACCAGCAAGGAAATCAATGGAATTAGAGAAAGGTTGAGGTTGGAAGGGACCTCAGGACATCATCCAGTCCAGCTTCTTGCTCAATGCAAGGTCAGCTAGGACTAGCAAGGTTGCCCAGGACTGTGTCCAGTCAGGTTTTCAACGCCTTTGAGGACAGACACTCCATAACCTCACAGACAATCTGTTCCAGTATAAAACCACCTTCGATGCAAAAAGGCTTTTTGTTATGTTCAAATGGTATTTCTTGTACTTCAGTTTATGCCTACTGCCTCTTGTCTGTTCACAGGATACTGCTGAGAAGAGTCTGACTTCACATTCTTTACTGCCTCCTATCAGGTATGCCTCTAACAAGGTTCCCTGTGAGCCTTTTCTTGTCCAAGCTGAATGGTCCCAGCTCTCTCAGCTTCTCCTCATGCAAAAGACATTCCAGTCCCTTCATCATCTTAGTGGCCCTCTGTTGCAGTCCTTTCAATATGTCCACGTCTCTCTTATACTGAGACCAGCACTCCAGAAGTGGTCTCAAACTGCAAATCGGCATTAGCTGATTGAGAAGGGCTTGGACCTTATCTTTACCTTTTGCTTCCAGTCCTGCGAAAATGATCCATAACTCATTTAACAAAAAAGGTCTGTTGGGCCATAAAAAAAAAAGAAAAAGGTTTCAAGGTTCCGCTGAAGGAAAAAAAAGATCAGTGTCTGCTTCCAGATGAGAAACAAGGATTTCCAAATATCATAGATACAGGATTTACCTTAAGAGAAAGTGTTTAATGAGTTTTAGAAAAAAATGTCAAAATAAATCCCAGATAAAATACTCAAATTGCATATGTTCAACTGGATTTTAAGGTCCATTTGAATACATTATCAAAGTAATCTGCAGTAAACTCTTCTCCCTGAAGCTGCAAGTTACACAAACCTCAAAACATATCCCTTAATCATCACTGGGTTGATGATTCAGCCATATATTGACCTCTCTCCTTTTGTTCCTCCCACTGATGACTTTTGTGATTCAGAAACTCTTACTTGTTTTACATTTCTTTTTTATTGCTATGTTCAGATATATGCATATGGAGATGTATACACTCACATATATATATATATATTTAAATATGCATAACCCTACCCTGAAACTTGCTGTACTGGTTGAAACTGCCTCAGCATCTCAATTTCTTTCAGTTAGCTGCACAATGTAGGAATATCAGTGGCAAAATAAAGACAGTTAAGTCGAAAACATAGTCAATAATTAATTAGCTGAATAAGAGCATTCATTTTTAATAAATATTTAGAAAGATGTATAGAAGTATCATGCTGCATTACTGTACATCCAAGAATTTGCTAAATATGAAATTCAAAGCACCTTAGGTGATAACTTCAAATAGTACAATGTGTCAAACAAGCACAGCATCATATGCTGGCTTATTTCTAATTCTGCTTGGTGCTGAATGCTTTTCCTGAAAAATATTCAACCTCCTCAGTTCTTACTGACTTAGCATGTTGAAATGGATTGTTTTTAACGTTGTACACAGTAGGGGCATACAACATTGCCTTTTGGTGAGTGCCTTAGCTACTAACCCACAATGGAGTTCTTCACTCTTTGTTGGTTCATAGGGTCAAAGTAAGAAATATAGAGTTAACTAGGTAGACCGTCATGTGCTGAGAAAAAAGAACAATATGTTTGCTTATGCGTTCTGGAAGACTTGTTTGTTTTTTCCTTTGAGAACTTTAATATATTAAATATTAAAAATCAATGTTCCATGGCAAAATTTTGAGAAAAACCTATTTTTTTTCTCTGAAAAGTAGAGAATTTTCTTTAAACAACGTGTTTTAGTGGAATAACCTGAACAAAAATCTCTTAACCAGGCCACCTCCCATGCTTGAAGACAAGTATGTGCTTAAGTGCTATGTTGTATAAGAAGACAATTACTGAAAGAAGAGCAGTAAATCTTAAACTGAACTTCATGAATGGGAGTCCTGCAGAAGAATGCTAAATTTATCAATGTAAATACAATGTCACATGACTGTAAAGAAAATTGTTGGGTTCTGTGCTAGGCTCGGGCACAGATTTACATAACAATGTATAAGTCACTTAATCTCCTTTAGTTTCTCCATCTGTACAATAACATCAGCTCTGGGGCACTGTTCTGAGACTTAGTTAATTGCATAGAAATTATTTAAAGATCCTTCAGTGAAAAGTTGTATTGATACTCTCAGAAACATAACCCTTTTTAAGCTAATGATTCTCTTTTATCTTCCCTTAGAAATGACAGGAGCCAAAGAACTAATTCTCTTTTGACCAGCACTCATTGCATAAGTAAATTTTGAAAAAGCCTACAGAATTTTCACAAGTTAAATACTTTGGATTCCGGGGAGGGAGGAAGAAAAGGAGAGCAAGGTAAAGAAGGAAGATCTTTTCCCTTTCATTCTGTCTGGACAGCAGAATTTGGTATAGCAGATGTACGCGCACATAGAAGGGAAGCACATGCAGATGTGAGCTTCCCTCTCTCCCTGACTTTAGCTGCTGATTCAATGGAGCAGCCCTAATGATATCTCTGAGAGTGGTCGAATGTCCAACCTTCAGTAGGGGCAAAGAGTTGCCATGGTTGCAGAGAGAAAAAGAAGGAATCAAGGGGGGGAAGGGCAAGGGGATGGGTACAGAAGAAGTAAATCCATGTGAGAAGCAATAATAATAATAATCTGAGGTAAAGTGGCACTCCTGTAGAGTGTTTTATCAAAACAACAAAGACCAAATCTTTCAACAAAAATGATTTTAAATATTTTGCTTGAGCCCCTTTATTAATTATGCTGCCATTCTGCCTGCTGCTATAATTAATAGTTTTACAATGCCTTCATTTTAAAATGTTCTCTCTCTCTTAACTCCTGGCTGAGGACAGATGAATGTTGATGACAAGAAGAATGGAAACGAAGAAATGATATTAAGGAAGATTCAAAATGCATGGTTGAATGGCAGAGGTTTGTCTTTACAATGACAAGAAATTGAGGAGGGTCTAGAAGGGTGAATATTCCAGGCAAAACCGTCTCGCTTGTTTGTACCAAATATAACATGCACATACGTGAATGCATACGTATGAATATACAAAAAATACCAAGTGGACACAGTTGTGAGAATACACTAAGATACCATGGTGACAGGAGACCTTATAAAAACCCAAACAGATAGCAAAGGGCTCCTGAATGTAATGAGCAGCACGGCTGATTAGGCAGAGAGACCACACTGTGCAAGAATGAGGCCTAAAGCAAAGAACAGCCTGAAAGAAAGCCATGTGTGAGAGAGAGAGAGAGTTGGAGGAGTGAGATAAGTAGACTTACAGCTAGAAACAAAGCCAGAAAGAGATCTGTAGGGCTTGTAGGAGAAGGAGTTTGGTATGCAGCAGACAATAGAGGGCTTAGAAAGGAGCAGTTAGCCTTGGGCCCTCAAAGAGTGCCAAAAGCTCAGGGAAAAAGAGACTTAAAGAAGGAAAAGTGCATGTGATAAAGACCAGGACGAGAGAGATGAGGGGCAGCTGGGCAGCTGCAGGTGACCTCCACAAAAGAGGGCAACACATATTGGAAAGGCAGCATGAACCTACGGGCACAGTTCAGAGTGACCAGAGGCTTCTGCCAGTGAGGTGCAGTCCCCATCTTTGGCCTACTTGCGAAAAATGCAAGAATTTCTATCTCCCCTTAAAAAAACAGCCAGTACTTTTGATGAACACTATTTATCTTCCTCAGATGCCTGTCCCTTAGCCTTAGATTCATAGGAGAAGTCCCCTCTTCAAGGGTGGGTTTTGAATCTTATTTGGGTGTTTGACATGAAGTTAGGTTGAGAATGACCATAACTCTTATCAACTTTAGCAAATGCTGTACAAATCCTTATTGACACTCTTCCACTTTTAATCCGTTTTTAATTTTAAAGGCTCAGAGGTGAAATCCAATCTGAAGCATGAGGGCTATATGACATATATGTCTCCCTGTTTTGGTGCCTGGTTGTTGTCAGTGGGTGAATATCATCCAACAGCTCAAAAACCGGTAATTTCACTCATCACATGAGTGCATGTACACTCATGCACACACCCCTACACACATACAGACAGGTGAGAAACTTGAGCATCCTGAACCTTCATCTCCCTTTGGCTGTCCTCAGACTGTAGCTCCTTGCTTGGAGCAGGAGCAGGAGACATGGTTCGGAGTTACGTGTCTTTTTTTAATATGCTGCATGAAAGGAGAGGATGATGTTAGCCTCGTGCACACACATCCACGCATACAGGTCTCCACATGCAGAAACAAATCTGCCACAAAATGAACTACAGCCCTTGCCGTTACAACTTGAGTCGATTGCCGATTACAGTGGGATGTAGACTCATGCGTAAATCGCCTGTCTTTATTTAGTTACTGTAATAACAGTGAAATCTTGGAATTTAATTTTGTTCCCTTTCCTTGAATTTCATTATAAAACTGCAGTAACTGATGGATTTTCACACTTTTATCCAGCCATCAATGTTGGTGCAAGTGCTGTTCTTCACCAGCACAAACGTACTGAGTAATTCTAAGTAAGAAATCACTCATTCTTCAGGAAAACCATTAACATAAACTTATATAAATACTGGTGTTTCTATAATTGATACATTTAGGAAATTCTCAGTGTTCTGCAGTTTAAAAATCCCATTTATAGTCTATATAGTTTATGGCTGAATTTCTTTTGCTTTGTATTACCGTAATTTAAATTTGAAGAAGAACTCAAAGATATCCGAAAACTGGCAGAACTAAAGAATTTGTTGACAAAGACACTGAAGCTGCAGCTAGGTATTCAGCCAAGCTCTAACAGATCAATAGTAGGAAGATCTTCATATTCTGAGACTCCAGGTCAAGGCAACAGCTGCCCAGAGAAAATAAAAATGAATAATAACTTAAACAATGATATATCAGAAGGTTTAGAGTAGGTGAAATTTTGAACTTTAATTTCAGATCCAAGTGTCTTTTTGTGGGAGAGAACCTCTTTAACTGGACTTTTCCCTCCTTTGACTATGAAATCCTTTCAAATAATGAATACTGTAAAATAACAGCTGAACTGAATCCATACAACTAAGGAAAAAAATCATTCTTTGAACTCTAGCTTCTCTAAATCCACTTTTTAATAACAACGCAGACAAAAAAAAACCCGAGGTCTGTCTCATCTTCAGAGCTCTATTCAACGCAGCTGATGAGGGAGGAGAGGGAAAGTCATGTCATAGTCTTTATTGGCATCCCAGCAGACAAGGTTCCTGCCCTGAGGAGTTTACAGTACAAAACTGATTCAGCCAGCCACCAAAGCTAAAGACTTGAATTGATGGGAGTATGCTCATACTAATATTCCTGCAGTTGGTAAAGTACTTTGTACAAAATAACATACATATTCATAAGCAAAAATCTTTGCTAAAGCAATTTCAGATGACTAGCTTCAGCTAGCCTCAGCTAACTTCTAAAAACAATTTTAAACTTTGTGCCTGTAAGTTCAACACCTTTGAAAAAGAGTAAGTATTTTGTTGAGTGATTCTGTATAGTTCTCAGTGGCTGTGATAATATAACATTTATGACTAAGCTGTCCAATTTTTTTCTACCCTTGATTTTTTCCTTTGCTTTGTTCTTGTATGTGTATACACCTGATTTTATGGCGTTTTTTTAATTAAATATGCAGGAAATATTTTGCAGTCAAGAAAGTCTTATAGAACATAAATTCTTATGTAGGTTCTAGGCATTTTCATTTGTCATGGCACAAAAATACTACTTTAAGCAGCAATGACATGAACGGTCAGAGGTATTGGTTATTCATTCATGTAAATGTGAGGAAAGCTTTTATGTTTCTGAATCTGATACTTAGATGAAACAGGAATAACTAGGTACAGGCTTTTTCATCAACTTATGAAATAAAATTTAGTGTTATACTAAAAAGGTATACATCAGCTAGAAAATATAACATAATCCTGTAGCACTAGACTCTGCGTATAATAAATGCTGAATGACATTTTCTTGAATAATGTCTTACCTAATAGCTAATAATTAATTAGATCATTAATTGATTGATTGATTAATTTATTCATTTACATGCATTTTAGTGGATTCATTTCCAGCAGGCTAAAGCTCTGAAAATAAAGGCAGGTGGGAGTTGACTGTGTATCCAGAGCAATATTGTGCCCTGTTGACATGAAGGCAGTGTCACTGAGGACACCACGGGAGGTCTGATTTCGCCTGCAAGGTAGAACCTGATTCTTATATTCTGTGTAGTCTTGTTAAGGGCTGTTAGTCACCTAAAGGAAAAGAATGATCAAGTCAGCTGATGAATATTGGGCTGTTAGGGGGTGTGTGAGTGGACCAAACTGCCACCCATGTTCATTCCCCACATGAGCACGCTGTTGGGTACACTGTCATGCTGTTGTAACCTGCAGCATGTGACAATTAGACAACATAGCCATTAGCAACTGAATTGAAAAGGTAGATATTGTGCAAGATCCTCAGCTTGTGTAAATTGGCATAGCTCCATTTAACTTAACTGGGGATCTGGCCCTGTATGTTTTCATATTATTTTGAAATGCTAAATTGTGTAAATATTCAAATTCTCTGCCGCGTGACTTTTATTTTAATCTAGCTGAGCATATTCTATATTATAAATTACATATTAATATACCAATTAGTGGATTTTTTAAATTGTCTGATTAAATTTTCTCTTTAACTGCTTAAGATCTTGTTTAGAAGCAAATCTAGCTTCTCCATGGCAATAGTCAAATAAGAGTTTAACAGAATTTTCCTTGAAAATATAGAATAAATTTGAGACCTTTACATAGAATGACACTCTGTTCACTTTCTTTGATGATAGTTCTTACATATAAATGCAAATGTACATCTCTTTCATTGTTGTATATAATGTGATTTAGCTCTAATTGACTGGAAGTTGTGGAAGTCTGATTTAGAACTGAATATGTAGTTTATAGTTAAATACACCATGTGGGTCTTTTAAAAGATGGGACTATGTTTTAAATTCTCAGCTTTTTGCTCTCACTCAAAAGAAAAAGTATATAACTGATCTGAAGAGCACTGTACCATGACCATTGCACAGAGACATGAATATGCAGGGTTATTGTTTCTCTGCTGTCTTTTCTTTCCCCCTTCCTTTTTTTTTTTAAACTGTGCCCAATAAAACCAACTCCAGATAGGACCACTGTAGTATTAGGTGAAATCTAATCTGAGTGTGTGAACCATGCTATGGCCATTTCTCTGAGAAGGCAAAAATTTGCAAGGTAATATTTCAGCTAGATAAGTAAAAGTATGAATGTTTCCCCCTCTCTTTTATTATTCACTTTATGAATTAGTCCTAGTTTACTTGTTTCAATTGGTGTCGACATATTTTTGAATACTATTAGCATAGCAATCAGGCCTGTTCTCAGGTTATTGAATGGTGTGTTGACTTCCGAAATAAATAGATATGCAGTGTGAAGGACGAGCTGTCACTTTGGGAGAGCTTTGCTGATCTAAATTAAAAGGCACTTCTAATTGAAAATTGTAATAGAAGGAGGGTTAGGGAAACAGTGAAACCACTCGGTCCCTTTCAGCTTTCATGGGGCTGTGATAGGAGATACAGGAAGAGGAGGAAAATGGGTATATTATATGACAAAGTAAGTAACAACGTTAACAGACTAAAATAACCATATCACAATAAGGTGTTTTCATTGCTTTCACTGTAACTTACTTTTTCCTGGTTTATTCTTACTTCATGGAAGTGACCTGAGGAAAGCTTGGGTTCCTGTGATTTCCCACTGAACTCAATTTTCATTCCAACATCTAAACCAAGCCTCCGCTCAGTCGCCCAGTTGCACTTCGGTCCAAGTTTGGTCTGAAGGCCACTGAGAAGAGCTCAAATATTCCCGTTGAGTTTAACAGACTTTGCATTGATTTCTAATGACCTAACATTACAGTGTTTTGCATTGGCTGCTAATGACAGTTGTGTCTTTCAAGGGAACCTTGTAATCTCTCTGAGGGGTGTTCGCAGGGCACTACTGTAACATACCATGTCCGAGACCCTGTGGCAAGCAGCTATGCACTTCTCTCAGTTTTCCCAGCTGGATATTTTTTCAAACAAATGAGTAAGTTCAGTGAAGCAATTACGGAAAGTTAAGACCGCAGACTAAAACAGTTTATGATTTATCTTATCTGAACAGCTACCTTCTACCCAGAGCTGCATTTCTTCCTTTTATTCATTCTTGCCCTGTAAGGGTTAACAATTGAGGCCTGTCTATAGCTCATTTCTATAGTAACAGCAAGACTGAGACTTTTTTATGGGCACCTAATAATTAGAAAGTGCTAGAAGGTATAACAATATAATGAATCAAAACTGATAGACTTGTGGGTTTCCATAGAAACATGTATAATTATGATAATCGGTCCCTGGCGTACCCTCAGAATCGTATACATTCAGTTAAATGCAATAAACATTAGGCACTATTTAGTGAGCTGTGATGCAGATTAACAGTGTGAGATACAGGGAGGCTATGAATAAAATTGCTGTACAGTTTATCTCAAACTAATTTCCCAGATTGCTTTAATAGGCGTGCGATGTGGATGTGAAGAATTGAAAGTATATTTTTGTTAGTGGTAAAACTAACAAAGATAGTATTTCATAAAGTGGCTGACTGTTAATTTTGATGCAGATCAGAATGTACTGTGGCACATTATTGCACAGGAGATCACTAAACCCACTGAGAAAATGACATGGTGGGGCTCAACTAAATTATTTATTTTTTGAATATGATATGGGGATATTCGGGTTTCCTGTGTTCCCCTTGTCTTGCTAGATTACTTCTCTCTTTGCTTGACTCCCATTTTAGAAATACGCTCGCCAGTGGGCCTGGTCTAATTTTAACTCTAGCTTTTCCAAAGCAAATTTCTAGTGACTTTGTATGCAGCTGTCCAGCATTACAGGATTTGTATTCTTAGTGTCCTGTGGAACATTGCTGTTTGTTTTGTTGGTTATTTATTTCATTTATGGGTAAAAGAGGCATTTCAGGGGCATTTAGAACTGTGTGTAAACATGAATTGGTTTAAAAAAAATCAGATGCCCAGCACTCCATTAAAAGGGTAAGCTATTTATAGATGAAAGGGACCTACAGGTATATTGTATTTGAGATGGAGCATTGATGGTGGTATTAGAACATGCATTGTGTATCAGGGGACTCATCTGATCATTCCTGTGCATGCCAGGGAAGCTGTACAGAAGCATTTAACTATGCTTAAACTCTTCCTAATCTTCTTCTTCGAAGGCCCAAGTTTTACTGGAAGAGTGGATTTGGCTTGATGTCGTTGCTTTGTAGAAAGCAAGTTTTGCCCTAATGAGTACTTTGTTTGAAAACGTTCATTTCAAAAGGGCAGAAAATGGGTTGTGATACAGTTGTTGAATATTAAGAACACAGACACAGGATTGCTAGATATCAAAACCTTAGGATTGAACTTGGTGCCCATACAAAAGTGCATTTACCTTAAATGCACTGTTTCCTATGTAATTCAGGGAAAAGTGTTTTTCCTAATAAACCTCTCTGCTTTCAAAATGAATAATTTTGGGCTGATGTGGTTGCAGTTTTATCACTGTTGTTCTCGCTTGCAACTCAGTTACAATAATGGTTGCGCATTGTTTGTTGATTCAGTCCCGAAGACTTGGCTTCTCAGGGATCTTGTGCAATGGCCAGGGATTTAGGGACAGCTCATAAAGTGTTAAGTTCAAAACTCTTGTTTTGAACATGCAGCTGCCTGTCTTTGTCACTCAGTTTTCAGGTTCTTTTCTCTGCTAAAAAGGCGAGCCTTTTATCAAAATGTTTTTCACATCTGTTTTCCCCTTCGCTCTTACTTCTGTGCTAGTAGCAAAATGCCAGAAGCTGACAGGGGTGCAGAAAGCTATTAGACAAATTCATGGAAGAAAATCTATCAAAGGCTACTAAACATAGAGATAACACCTCTGGGTCAGGATGTCCCTGAGCTGCAGATTTCTGGTCGCTGAAAGCATATACCTGGGGAGCATCCCTGCGTGTCTTGCTCTTATATTCCTCCCTAGGCATTTGCTATTGGCCACTGTTAAAGACAAGATACCTGAGTTAGATAAACCCTTCATCTAACCCAGAACAGCCGTTGTTACATTCTCATGTAAAAAGACTTGGCTGCTAACACTGATGTGATAAAACATTTTCAAAAGCTTTCTAGAAAATATGATACCCAGGCTGCACTGTAAAATATTTTTTTTTTTTTTTTTTTTTTCAGGAAAGAGAAATGTGATTTATTGCTGACATTCTGTCATTCTGAAGCTGGAAAATCTTCCTTCTTCCTTCCTTCTGCTGCCTGTGTGGAGGGTCACTCTCTTCTGTCTGTTGAGGCTTTCCAGGAAGGGAAACATGAGCCCAGGCTGGGGGAGCACTAACAGAAATGCTCAAGTGACAAGGGAATTTCCAATTATTCCAGTCTTTTCCCTTGACGTTCTTCATGCCATGCTGAGTTTTCTTCTTTTAATATATTCAGTAAACTAAGAGGTAAATTGAGGCCCTGCGCATTTAGTTCAACACGCTTTTCAGAGAGCTAGAGCAGAGTAGCAAGTGTTTTATAAACTAGACACTGTGATACACACCTGTGTACAAGATTCGTAAAGGCAGACTACAGTATATATATGATGAGTGCCTTTGCACAGCAGCCCAGGTAGGTATGAACACCATTTAGAGGGTGGCTTTAGCCTGCTGGAAGGACAGTGTCATGACACAGCCACTTCCCTGCCTGCTGCTTGGGCGTTCAAGGATATACATTGCAGCCTTCACCATTCCCTACTGCTTTACCATTTTAGCAAGGAACAACTTCCAGCTCAGAGAAGTTAGCAGTGCTGGCATGGGCAGGGGTTGGATATTTTTGACTCACCTGGGGGAATAACAGGCTGTGGCAGTGCTCTGAGAGCACCAGGTGTCTAACCCCCATCCCATGTGCAGCTGCAGATGTGGAAGGGAAATGAAACATGCAGGAGGCAACAAACTCCTACTTGCTTAGCATGGTGGAGGGCAGCTGCTCATTCTGCCACCTTTTAACAGATCCGTTTTTACAAAGCTGCATCTGAGCTCTGTTTTCGTGCCTGTACTTTTGCATCTGTCCCGTGAACTAGCCAACCCTGATGACTAGTGACCTGGCCAGTGGATTTCCTCTTTTAGGCTGTGTGCTCCTCAGGGCCAGCCCTGAGTCCTTGTGTGCATCTGGAGGTTTGTACAGAAAGGGGCTTTTGTTTATGTGGAGGTTTACAGCTGCTACTGCTATCTAATTAATAAATAAGTCATCTTCGTCCTAATATTATCCCGTGCAGCTGGCTGATCTTGCAGAGCCACACCCTTGGTTGAACATAATCACAAAATCAGAGGTGGTTTTTGAGAATTTGGTCCACCAGAGCCTGCCAATGGGTGGAGGATCCTGTTTAATGATTAGGTCTGCTCCAGTGACTGGCCTCCAGTTGGCAGACACAACAATAATCCCCTTCAGTTGTGTTTCTGCTTGTTCTGTGATAACGTAAAACAAGGGTCTGCTCTCGGGGGAAGTTTCCTGTCGCTTTCCGAATTAAATTTATTTTAGAGCCCCCGTACACATCAGTTCTTGACTTTCACCTCCTGCCTGTTGCTAGATTTCTTTGTGCTGGCAAGCATCACGTTCCCCTGCGATTTCTTTTGTCATGGCAGAGTGAACTCTTTCTCGTAGGCTCACTCAGACTGTTCTTAGCCATATTTTCATCTTGCTGCTTTGTGAGTCAGAACTCCCTACAGCTCCGCTTCTTGTTCTTCTTTCCCATGATGCTGAAGTTGATTACCTTTGTATGAGCATGCATTTCTAACCAGGAGCTGTTTATCACATATGTGTAGCTACTGACTAAAATTCCCATAATTTGATAAATACAAACTTCAAAATCTCCCCTGTAAAGTGCTTTTTCTGTACTAAGTAAAAAAAAAATCCAACTCAATATTTAAACTAAAAGACAGGCAAATCAGGATATGAACACATTATATTTCAATTTTTTGTTAAACGTATTTATCAGTTCAGATTATTTTATTCATTATTTACTCATGTTTACAAATAATTTCTGACACCCACAAAGCCTAGAGCTGCAAAAAATTTTCCTATCTAGCAAATTATGCACTTTCTTTCCCATTAAAATATAGAAAAAAGACTTTTCTCTTTCAAGGGTAAGTTATTTTCACGTAGATATGTACATTAGAGGCCTGTGGGAGATGTTCTGAAACATATTTTTACTACATTTTGCTAAACTGGAGATGCCATCTTCCTAACCGCATGAGATGAATTCGAGTGCTTTGGTTTCTATCAGATTTAGGCTCTCTAGAAGTGATTACAATTGAATGTGACCGTGCATAAAATTTAATTGCCAATCTAGCTTAAAAGCTAAATCCTGAATGAATATGGTGACGGGTTAACCTTAAAATTCTCCTTTTCCTGTGGTGGGCAAGCTTAAACTGTTTTCCCTTTCATTGTAGCATAAGTTCCCTCTTTATGCTACAAAAGGTTATCAGACCGGCTGTTTATAGTGACACTGTAAATTATGTATGTGGAAGAGACAGAAGATGTTAACAAATACTTGATTCTTCCTGATTTAACTAAAACATCCAGGTAAAATGGGTTTCTGTTGGGCTTGTGTCCCACTTCCAGAAAGGTCCTTGCTTTCATCCTGTAGGATATGAAATGGTCCATGCTTAGACCATTGTGTGATTTAGAAACTCCACTTCTCCCTCTTTGATTTGCTTGTTTTTCCCATCCATCTTCAGAAGAAAGAGCTCATAAATAGTCTGATTCTAGCCCAGGAATTTTAAATGTTTCCTTGCTTTTATAAGTTTAACTCACAAAGCTCAGGTGGGGAAGACCCGTACAGCCCTGCTAGCTTAACCACTGGGCCTGCGGGAGATAGGTCGTAGGTGGACGCTTTTATGAATCATACCTAGTGAGACGGCAATAAACTAACTATTTTCTAAATCGCCAGCTGGAATAGCTGTTCCTGAAAGTCTCAAGAGCTATTCAAAGGCTGAGAGCTGATTTTTGTCTGATCAGAGAGCAGGTCATTATGGATGGCTTCAACATGTTCTGGATAAAAACCTGTAATGGGTGACCTGCAGGAAGTATTGCAGGAAGAACTGGGATACACAAAAACAGTATCAGTAGGCTTTTGGCAAGAACTGTAAGAATATGCAAGTTAAATAAGAGAAAAATGAATGGCCTTACAGAGAGATATGAGATGCTGAATGTGTGAGACTGGAATGGCCAACACAGAGACACGTCCAGCTCTCAAAATAAGCGAAATTGCTCTCTTAATTCCCCATTAACACAAAGGAATTGTAATATTCTTGTACTATTGTACAATCTCATGTATATTTGCACATGGACACATGCAGTACCTATCCAGTTTTCTGCCTTCAATATTATACCAAAGTGATGTAATTTCACTGTTTGCAAATTTTATATTACTATCTTGACATAGTACAGTAAAAGAGTACTGTTTTGTCTGTCTGCCACCTTAATAAATATTTGGAAAATTTTTAGGAAAATGAATCTGTCAAATGAATCTGTCAAATGTTTTAAACATACCATTTACTTTCCTTTCCTTTCAGGCTCACAAATTAGTTTTGGCATGTTGCAAAAATTCCATGTACCACAGCAAAACAAAGGCTTCTTTCATTCAAAAAGGCCTCAAATTTACTAATTTAAAAGTATTTTGTCTAATTATTAATCCTTTTACTGACAGTTTTTAAAAACAGATATGAAGCTTTCACAGTTCAAACCGGAAGTTGTACTTATTGTATTCTAGGAATTATGCAAAGGAAGAAACTAGAATAAAATTACCATAGTAAATTCAGACTTTGTATTAAATAAAACCCTATAGTTGAACTGTAATTATTATAATAGTATAGTAAATATACAGATAATAACTTGCAGCTATTATTCAATATGATTACTGTAGTCTTACTATTATTAGGACTGATTTACTATAGTTTTAATAAACTATAGAATAATTACAGTGGTTTCACTTTAATAACTAGAGTTCAGTTGCAATTTTATGCTGAGATCTGGAGCTTTATTATACAGTAATATTTCTTGAGAGGAAAATATAAAGAGAACAACCATTAAAAATAAAACTTAAAGTGCGATTTAAAATAAGTTTTTTATCATTTATTGTATAGTTATATAGAGCAAGAATAAATAATGAAAATTAATTTTATTTGCAATAAAAATGAAATAAATCTCTTGCTTTACTGTCTTTTGAAAATGACTGAAAATATAGGCACAAAGATCTTTTTTTGTCCTTGTTTAAAGGCAACTTATGTTCACCTTACCATTCTCTTATGCGTATTAAATTCTCAAAATTCTATAAAGAACATACATATTACATTACTTATTATTATTTTTACTGTAAACAGAGATTGCTAGTTCAAATGGAAGTTTCTTGAGATAGTAATTTGTTTTCCAACATGCTTGCAAAATGCTGCGTATATTTATAGCTCTCTCTAAGTAATACATCCTCTCCCTATACTATCATTATTCATTTTTAACCTCATTCTAACTACCACCAAAATAGTTCATAAATTTGCAACCATATCAAAAATGTTTGGAATGGAACATAGTATATCAGGAGTGAAGTGATGTTTACAATTGGTATTTGGAGCCAAGAGGACATGTTACTTTAAGGTTTCCACATCAGACCTTTGTGCCTGCATGCTATGGTCAAGTTGGATTCCTGAGACGACAGCTTAATGCCCAAAGGCGAGATATGCTCACCCTCTTCTTGGGCCATTGCCTTGTAATCCTCTTCCAAGGGCGATACCAAATGGAGCCCACATGGGATCTTCCTCGTGTCGTTGTTCCATAAACACAGTGATACAAATGGACAATACTGATATTCTTACATGGCTTGGTTCTTTGTCCTCATATTAGCCCAGCCTGAACCTGGTACTACTGTCAGGCATTTTCCCAGAAACAGTGAGAAGATGTGATCATGTCTTTGAAATTTATGTTCAGATCAGAAGTTATATGGAATCAGATCTAGGGGAGGAAGCCCTCTACTGCTTGAACATACACTGTTAAAGTACCAAATGTGGTCCTTTTTTGCTAGCTCTGTGTTTCAAAATCTTCTGCTACCTGAGGATCAGCAACCTGGATAGGGAGCAGACGCTAAACTCAAAATATAATTGAGATGGCCTAGTTGAAAACTAGTCTGCTCTTATTCCAAACTGTTGCATGGCATTATTCTTCTGAATTTTCTCTGCTTCCATTCATTTACCTCTAGACAAAACCCAGCTCTCAACTTCACAAGGAGCTATTTGTCGCTTGATAAATTATTAAAGTAAAACTCTGGTGTTAAAATAAATAACCTCATAGTAAAAAAACTAGAATTTTAGATTCAGAGTTTATATGAACTGCATATGCCAATCCTAGCTATGCATAAAAAAGGCAACTGAAACTTAAATAACTGCTACAAAAGGCTATCAGGACATCCAGCTACTGTTTTCCATCACTCATAGAATCATAGAATAGTTTCAGTTGGAAGGGACCTTTAAAGGTTATCTTGTCCAACTTCCCCTGCAATGAGCAGGGACATCTTCAACCAGATCATGCTGCTCAGAGCCTCCTCCAGCCTGACCTGGAACACTTCCAGAGATGGCGCATCTATCATCTCTTTGGGCGACCTGTGCCAGTGTTTCACCACCCTCATTGTAAAAAATTTCTTCCTTTTCATCTAGTCTAAATCTTTCCTCTTTTGTTTGAAACCATTACTCCTTGTCCTATTGCTATAGGCCCTGTAAAAAAGTCTGTCCTCATCTTTCTTATAAGCCCCCTTTAAGTACTGAAAGGGTGCAATAAGGTCTCCCCAGAGCCTTGTCTTCTCCAGGCTGAATAACCCCAACTCTCTCAGCCTTTCTTCATAGGAGAGGTGCTCCATCCCTCTGACCATTTTTGTGGCCTTCCTCTAGACCCACTCCAACAGGTCCCATGTCTTTCCTGTGCTAAGGGTTCCAGAGCTGGACACAGTACTCCAGGTGGGGTCTCACCAGAGTGGAGTGGAGGGGCAGAATCACCTCCCTTGACCTGCTGGCCATGCTTCTTTTGATGCATTCCAGGATACGGTTGGCTTTCTGGGCTGTGAGCGCACATTGACTCATGTCCAGCTTTTCATCCACTAGTACCCCCAAGTCCTTCTTGGCGGGGCTGCTCTCAATCCTGTCATCCCCCAGCCTGTATTGATACCGAGGGTTGCCCTGACCCATGTGCAGGACCCTGCACTTGGCCTTGTTGAACCTCATGAGGTTCACACAGGCCCACTTCTCAAGCCTGTCCAGGTCCCTCTGGATGGCACCCAGTCCCTCAGGCGTGTCAACTGCACCACTCGGCTTGGTATCATCTGCAAACTTGCTGAGGGTGCACCCGATCCCACTGTCTATGTCATTGAGGAAGATATTGAACAGTACTTGTTCCAGTATGGACCCCTGAGGGACACCACTTGTCACCAATCTCCATCTGGACATTGAGCTGTTGACCACTGTCCTCTAGATGTGATCATCCAATCAATTCCTCATCAACTGAACAGTCCACCCATCAAATCCATATCTCTCTAATTTAGAGAGAAGGATGTTGTAGGGGACTGTGTCAAAGGCGTTACAGTGCATGATCACTGCAGCCCAGGCTACCTCCAATATTGATGTCACCAATTACCTCACTTGCACTGGTGATCATCAGGTCCAGTATTACGTCCCCTCTGGTGGGGCTGTGTAGGAGACCGATACAAAAACAAGATGTCTCAAAGTCTGCCTGCTGCCATACTGATAACAACGGGGGTACACACTTGGTTATCAGAGCAACCAGACCCTGTTTCTCACAGCTGTGCTATACCAAGTGCTGCCCAAGTGACAAAGGCAGGAAAAACCTATACGGCAACCGTGTCAAATGATGATTTGCTGAGCAAAGGTGACCATAGCACTGATGGGCCGAACTGCAAGTCAGCAGGGACTATAAACTGGTGCTGTGCCTTACCCCAGTTGGGACCCTCACCACCATCACGACTTGAGAAGCACGGATCAACGGGATGCTGCTGACTGCAGAGGACCGATGGGATGCCGCGGACCAGTGGTGGTGATTATACTCTTGCTGTGCTCCCTAATATTGCTTCTCCTTTCTACCTTTTCTCTACTTCTCTCTTTACTCTATTGCTTATTCCAGTGACTATTGCTGGGAAATAATAATAAAGCCCTAGTGAAAGGCATTTGACCTCGTTTGTGTCTTAATCTCACGCTTGGAATTATTACAATCCCATCCCCCCCCCCCGGACCCTTGACCAGACCAGGACGTAACAGGCTATCTATTATCTGGCTTAAGAAGTTATCTTCAATACACTCCAGGAGTCTCCTGGATTGCCTACAGCTTGCTGTGCTACTTTTCCAGCAGATGTTGGGGTGGTTGAAGTTCCCCAGCAGGACAACAGCCTGCGAGCGCGATGCCTTCTGTACCTGGAGTAAGAAGGTTTCATCAATAGGCTCCCCTTGATCAGGCAGCCTGTAGCAGACACCAACTACAAGGCTCCCTTTGTTGTCTCGGTCTCTTATTCTTACTCATAGGCTTTTAACCTGCTCATGGCTATTCTTCAGAGACAGCTCCTCGTTCCCACTGTTGCAATTCTGCCTTTTGCTATGCAATCATTGACACTTTCCTCACATTCAACAGTTCGTTAACATGACAATTAGCAAATGAGCAGAGAGTGGAGGCCTGCAACCACTGTTTATTTTATAACCATACAGTGTTACCACTTGATAATAATTACCAGCATCAGTAACGGCCACATACTTGTATTTCAGTATTCGAATGCACATAACTCCAAATATCAAAGCAATTTCAGCTGCAAAATATTTTACTCAATTTATTGATTCCCAACCTGTACATTCAGTGTGAGCATACCCAAAACTGACACTCCTTCCTTGCGAGTGGATATATGGGCAAGTGTGCATTTGTGTGTGCTCCACTCAGTGTAGTTTCTTCAAGTTCAAAGTAAAAGATGGCAAATTTTAAATGCTTTGATCTTTTTGAGGAACTCACCAGACTTACTTTATTGACAGGGAAGGTATGGCTCTGTAGTGATTATCCCATGGCAGCGGACGTGGCATACATAGATTTTCATAGATGCATGGATTCACCCTAGAAAGGAATTTTCCTAGAAATGAACGTTCACCTTAGTAACAGACCTGGTCCCAGCATACCATTTTTCTTTTCCTGAGCAGCAGATGATCATACAATAACAGATTAGTTTGGGTTGGAAGGGACCTTTAAAGGTTATCTAGTCCAACCCACCTGCAATGAGCAGGGACATCTTCAAGTAGAATGGGATGATAGCATTACAAAGCTGGGCAACAACTGGAATTTCACCTAGTATAAGTGAGTTGTCTTGGCTATCTCAATAGTTAAAGGAGAAAAGTAGTTACCTTCAAAGGATGATTCATCTTACTGCTCTTGGAAGTGTCTTAGAATGCAAAAACTTGTGTTAAGTGGAATTGATCCAGGCCAAGCAGGATAAGCTAAAGCAAATCAGATTAGCACCAGAGAAATTGATGAAATTAAACCAATTACAAGTACTATGGTAAAGATGAAGCTTTTTAACTGTTTGGCTCCTTTCAGCACAGGTTTTCAGTCTGCTTCTACAGATCATCCAAAGATACTGTGGAACCTGACATCCATCCATAGATCTTGTCTGATGTATTCTGAGACCCTTCAAAAGAGAAATAAAATAGTTAAATACTTCTTTGAATTCCTATTCTGGCCACATATACCATATACTTTTACATTTCATATCTAATCCAACATACAGGACAACACAATCAAAAGTATCTTCACTGTTCTTGGACCTCAAGATGACTCATCAACTAATGTTAATATCTTAAATCTCCTCTTTGCCAGCAATGTAAATATAGATTCAGAGAGGGATAAAATTATGAAATTTCCAAGAAAATTCTTCAAAGCTATCTTCCCATGTCACTTCAACCAAAGAACAGCTGCAAGGTTGAAGAATCTGTCTGAAAACCAGAATGGACATAAATGGAAAGGAAGAGGAATTGAAATGAAAGGGAAGAGGAAGAGCTAAATAAAGCCAAAGCACAATGATGGAGTAGGCAGGAGGTTTTTTAGGTTTTTTTTAATTGCCCTTTTTACCTTCTCTGCTCAACCAGACCAAACTTATAGAAAAGATTTAACCTTAGAATTATGAAATTGAAGTATTAACTCTATTTGAAAGTTTGAAATTAGCCTCTTCTTGAGGTTTACATATCTCTGTTTAATAAAGAACAAAGTTGCGGCATACAATATCTATCTGGAAAAGGAGAACCTGAATTGCCCTTTTGGAAAATGACAACATTCACTCCACTGATTGTTATGCCAATTCTGTCAGAAAGTACTAAATCCTTGAGTACTGAAAGACTAGCATAAAACTATTACATTGAAATAACTCCTACTTCAGAACCTTTTAAATTCATCTAGTTTATTTATTCTGGATTTAATGCAGAGGTCTTTTTTCACACTAACTTTATGGAAATATTGTGTTCTTGCTAAACAGAAAGCAAAGATCATTGAAATTTTTGTCAACCTTCTCCAGTAGCAAAAATAGGCTTTAATCACTTGATTTTATTTTTTTTTTTTCTGAAGAGACAACATATTTTGGAATGTGTGAGATGGATTTCATTTTGATTAGCTATTTCTGCAACAATACAAGTCCATGATCAAGCTGAAATTCTACTCACAAACACATTTAGTTAAAATTGTTAAGTTAGTTAAAATGTGACCGTTGTGTATAAAAATAATGCAATTGCAAAGTCAATGGAGTTTGGCTTTCAGGTTCATTTTTATTCATGACCACACTCGGGAAAGAAAGAAAAATGCCACATGGTTCAAAAAGAATTTGTAGCACCAACAAAATGGTTTCACCTTACATATATTCTGTATCAATCGGATTTTGATACAATAGATAGTATACCATTTTTAATGTATTTTTCGAGGTTATGCCTGCACCTTAACTGATGAAATCAAACAAAAGAATTGTTTTTCTTTACAGCTGAACAATTTTTATTCACATATAAATACACCTCCTGCAAACCAAATTTTTGATGTTAAGTTTCTGTTAGTATTCCAACGTTAATACCATAGAGGTGGTATAAGACAATGACAAAGGCATAAAAGCAAAAATGAAAGAGAGAGAAAGAGTGCCTGGAAAAGAATTTGGAAAAATTTGGCAGAGAAAAAGAATGTTCTTTTCTGATTCCTACTGTGTCCAGGGAAAGAGGACTTTGTGTATATCCCTTGTCCAAAAAAGAATTCCAAAAAAGAAATATCTACCTTCATAAATAGTTTCTTCTTTGACTATGAAAAAGTTGCAAGATCCCGAATGTGAACTAACTGAGTATATCAGAAAGAATAAAACCAAGGATCATAGAATCATAGAATCACAAAATAGTTTGGGTTGGAAGGGACCTTTAAAGGTCATCTTGTCCAACTTCCCCTGCAATAAGCAGGGACATCTTCAACCAGATCATGCTGCTCAGAGCCTCCTCCAGCCTGACCTGGAACGTTTCCAGAGATGGCGCATCTACCACCTCTTTGGGCAACCTGTGCCAGTGTTTCACCACCCTCATTGTAAAAAATTTCTTCCTTTTCATCTAGTCTAAATCTTTCCTCTTTTGTTTGAAACCATTACTCCTTGTCCTATTGCTATAGGCCCTGTAAAAAAGTCTGTCCTCATCTTTCTTATAAGCCCCCTTTAAGTACTGAAAGGGTGCAATAAGGTCTCCCCAGAGCCTTGTCTTCTCCAGGCTGAATAACCCCAACTCTCTCAGCCTTTCTTCATAGGAGAGGTGTTCTATCCCTTTGATGATTTTTGTGGCCCTCCTGTGGACCTGCTCCAACAGCTCTGTATCTTTCCTGAAGTGGATGATAAGGACGGAAGCTGTGAGATGATAACTCTGGCATGTAAGGATGGAAGAAAGAAGTAGGATGTCATTAGGTATAAAAATGGTCAGAAGAAATTAATGCAGTATATAAAGCAGAACTCAGAGAAACAGATATGAATCCAGAGCTGTCACAAATCCTTGCTATACTGCTTGGAGATGACCATTATGTTTCACTTGAGATCTACATGAGGGAAAAGTGTCATTTTCCCACCGAATTTATTTAATTCTTACTTACCATACTAAAAAGAAAAGCAGTAAGTAATGCAGAAGATGGAACCCAAAAATCTGAGCTCTGTAAAATAACTTTGTCTCAAATAGACACAGAGAAAAATTATAAGAGAAAACTTGTAAAAAAGAGGTCTTGCTTACTTCTGTAATTTGTAAAGAAGTGACATATATTCCACACAGAGTTTAGAATGTTTTATATTAAATAGTAACATGGACAAAGGAAGGGAGATGATAAAGCCTATGAAGGGTGGAATCATATACCACATTGGCTTGAGTAAATAGAGTGATGTATAGGAGATAGCTGAGAGCCAAGACCTAATTTATAAGCACCAGCTGAAGAGGCAACACAGAGACATGGTTTTAGAAAAGTTGCCTCCCAGAAGCTGTGGGATCACAACTGTGGAACATGAGGATAAGGGAGCTGCTACAAAGAAGAATGCTCTATCAGAACAGAGATGTAGGTGCTATCAACAGAGTTTACAGAAACACAACAGTGAAAAAGGGGAAAGAGAGAATGCACAAAGAGATTAAGATAGGAATTAAAATTACTTCATTTATTGATGGAAGAATGTCTGACAACAAAAGCTAACCATACCTCATTTTTAGCTCTTTTTGTTTTCCTTCTGTTTGTGGTGGGTCTTAGCTGGCAACAGCATTTTAGATTTCCTCTATGGGTAGAGCTTTTGGTGGGAGGTAATGTCATGCTATGAGAAAGCTTGTAGAGGCTAATGAACCTTTAAATGCTAAACAAAAATAAACATGTAATAAAAGGGGTGAACTTTACTGAAATACTTAACCTTGTTTCAAGAGCTGACATTTTCTGTAGAACTGCCCACATTTGTGAAAAACATTTTGCCAAAGTGTTCTTTCCATGTCCAGTGGTATGGAGCTTAGTACAGTTTCAAGTAACTAACACTTTCTCCCTCCTGGCAGAAATAACTGGTCACTCAGACCAAAAAATTCTAAAGCTCTACGTGTGTTGTTATTGAGGTATTGCATATTCCAAACTGATGTATCATCATCTTGTGTAGTAAACACAAAATCCAAAAATGTCCTTTACTAAAAAAAGAAGAATATTAAAGCAACTTTTCACACCAATTATTGGCTTTGGCTTTATGGTTTATACCATAAAATGTTTTGTTTGTTTTTTTTGTATAAACCATTATTAGGATCAGTTTTTAAACATGGATATGAGCTCATAAATTTATTCTCATCATTGCCAGAAGTTTCATCTCTAAGCTAAAGCAGCTCATTCAGATCTTCAACCTGCATCCATCCAAGTCAATGCAAAAATTCCCCTGAGCTTGCTTTCGTATCTGAACAAATCCATATCTTTTACAAAATGTCAATACCTCATACTGGAGAACTGCATGAATGAAAAAAACATAGTTATCTTTTAGGATGTGTTTTGATCTCTCAGTTGTGAAGTTTAATGTTCTGCAATTTCCTCGCTCACTTTGCACATAGCAGCTTAAACCTACAGCTTAAACATTCTGGCCATGATCCAACAGAGCATTTGTGATCCAAGGTGAGCTCTGTATCTAAAAGTGTCAAGGCATGTCTCCTCCTTCACCCCCAGAGCTGGAGCTACAGCTTACCATGGGGTAAGAATTCCTTGCAGGATCCCTCCATCTGAAAAGAAAACCAGATTCCGGCTCTGTGGCTCAAGAACAATAAAACTCCAGTTAAATCAGTAGTTCACATGCATTACTTTGTGCTATGCTTCCAACCTGTAATTAGCTTAGACAATAGAAAATTCAAAACACAACAAGCTCAATCAACACAAGCTATTTACAGCAGCACCACAAGGAAATTCTGCTGAAGTTGTACCCCATGAACTGACAATGATACTGACTTTCCAATAGAAGCTGCTTTCACTCATGAGTTCTCTCTGTGAGAAGATAAGGATACACCAGGCAAATGATACAATCCATTGTAGATGCTGTGCGTATCATCTTTTCTTTTTGACTTCTTTTTTCCCAGAGAAATAGAGATATTTTTTCCTAATTATATCCTCTTTTCAGACCACTATTAGACAATCTAAAGTCTGTTCTAGAAAGCATAGTTTATGAGGGGGAGGAGGCATTTTGTATGCCTCAAGAACTTAGGAATGAAATATTGAATGCTAGTCTATTTTTGGCTCAGGTAAGTAACAACTGAAATTTCTCACCAACAATGGCTAATTAGTAACTCACGTAAAGTACACTGATACTTACATTACGTGCCTTAACATACATAAATTTTTGGTCTTTATATTTGACACCAATGAGGACAAATCCTAAGGGTCCCAGAAGTGAGGGCCAAGCCTGAATGAGTGCAGAAGCAGAGCTGCTGTCCTGCCATTTCCATTGCCTTACCTCTCGTTCAGCTCCAACAGAGTCTTACTGAAACTAGTCAACAGATCAGTGCGGGAGTGCCTGATCCGCTGGTCTCTCCACCGTATGTAGCTGAAGGAACACTTCTAACTGTGAGTTAACCAAGAGTAGGCACTGGATAAGTGTAAAGATAAGTGAAAAGGTAATTTTCACATAAAGCAAATTAATATAGAATAAAAATAAAAGTAGAATATAATGAAAAGACAAGACAGTGGAACATGTCTCACACCAAAATCATGAAGCATGATTCCATTTTTGAAACTTGTTATTTTAACAGCAATAATGAAGAGTTACCACAAATGAAATACTTTCAGGAACCCACTTCTACTTCAAATCTCTATACTCTGTGAAAAGTAAAGCACTATTGTTTTTCTCAATAAAACTGAATAAACAGAGAGACTGAATCCACAGAAGAAAACATGGAATGACTATAATAAACCCTGCTAAATAAACATATTTTAGTCCTTTTAGCAGTATTTGAATTAACTGTTTGGGATATACACTGTAAGACGAGCCATTGCAGGTTTTTTTTCCTATGTTAAAAATCTGAAAAAGGAAAGAAATTCTAAACAAAAAAAGAAAGGGTGTATGCTAAGAAGGAAATCAGCCTTATTCCAGCAGCTATGTTACATTAGGTTATATTAGCTGTGTAGCACTGGGGAGTCTTGCTGAGTTTTGATATATGAAGGTTTTGCCTAAAGGAAGAAAATCTAACAAAGTAAAAAATGCTTGAGATAAGTGGTAATGAGTACAGCAAAAGTTAAGCACAAGGATAATTGTGATTGTAGATCAGAGTTAGAAATGGTTTACAGCAAGAGTTGGAAACTAGTTCTATTATCTGACGAATATCTTCTGTGATTACACTAAAAAACAACTCTGTTAAGAACAAAATTAAAAAAAAGAAAGAGCAAAAAGGTGTAAATATTTTAAAGGACTGAGAAACGGATTCTGTGTAATAGCAATAATAAGTCAGTACTCTTATTCAATAATTCAGAATGTGTTGGAAAACAGAGTTTGAAAAGAAAATATCTGAAACATGTAAGAGGATTAACTACATTTCAGTGCAATTGCTCATTGGCCAGAGAGCCAACAATTATTCAAAAAGGCTTAACTGCTGGACCCAAAGAGTAACAGCCCTGCTTACAAAGCACTTTGAAGGACTTCTATTGTCTTTCATGGGTTTTGGATGAGACCTGTGTCAAGACAAGCTCTAAGCTGCAGTTTTTTCATCTGGAATTGAGAACTTGAAGTATTTGGCTTGCACAATTACATCAAGGTTTGGTTTGTTCCTTACTGAGCGAAAAGAGCTAAGCAAAAGGTTTTCATCTGGACTTTCCTGAAACTTAAGAGCCTTCTCCTGTGGTTTGAAACTGGATTTAAATATACTATTAATCCCTTTGGGTGGGTCAAATAGAGTTTTTATGGCAGCAGTTTTTATTAAGTATGTGTGAGGGGGCAGATCTCTGTGAAAAAATTACTGTCTTCTTGTAAACAGGGCAAGGAATGAAAATTTTCAAAACCAACAAACAGAACTTGGGATCTGAAGTGCACCAGCACTGCAAATTATATTTTCAGTATTCTGGCAGACCCGCAGACATCAATGAGGTATTCCCACCCAGATGCTCAGAACCTTCTGAGCCTGCTAGGGGCACAATGCACTTTGTATATAAAGTCACCTGTTTAGAAATTTGCAGCAGGATTTAAATTGTATGCTTTTGACTGAAAAGTCTCTCTCTTCTTCTGCATATGCTCACTGTCTGTTTCACCTCTGCCCAGTTTCTGCTGGTGCCTTTAAGTGTTAAAATATTATTAGAGTTATTCCTTGCTTTCCATCCCTTTGTTTTTCTCTCCTGACTTTTTCTCTTCCCATGTAGCTCCCTATGTCTCCTTTGTTTAGAAAATCATGTAGCCACTTAAGTTCAGCAGCACTTCACGCTTCAGTGAGTTTTTAAAAGAAAAATAATTCCTGAAGTGAATTTTCTTACCAAGGCTTTTGTTTTCAGCCTTCTTGGTACCTAATGGTGTGATTAAGAATTCTTATTTTTGCTCCTTCTCAGAGCAATTAGTTTATTCTCTGTTCTCTGATAATTTATTTTCCATCTTGTTGCAGTCCAATTTTGCACTCCAGCATGTGTGCTTATTATGGGATGCCTAGAATTCAGATTTTTTGCCTTCGTTCCTGAAAGACTGTGGCCAGTATGATGCCATGCCCTCAGCATCTAGATCAATGCCTTACACAGTCAAGACTCAGGCTTTGATTTGTAATATATTTATCTGAGAATACATCTCCATATCTTGATTGAACTCACCATTGTGTCTGAACACTGGCTTCAGGGCTACAAAGATATTATTTTTCAATAATTTCCAAATCTTTTCTGTGTTCGGGATGGCTGTTCCTCACAATTTAGAAGGTATTGCTTCCCTTTTATTGTTTGTTTAAAACTCATCATTTTGCACTTATCATCAATGAACTGTATTTGCTATCTATTAGTGCAGGCACTTAGATGTTCTCTGTCCTTCTATACTGGACTGCAGTATTTCTCATTATTTACTCATGTTCTCAATTCAATATAATCTGCAAATATTGAAGGGTGAACACATGGTAAGTGCTATCTGGTTTTGTTTATGTTTTGAAACAGAAACAGGATGAGTTGTCAGTACAGCTGTGTAGGGATATAATAAAAGAGTAATAGAAGTATTGGTAATGGCCTACTTCTGGCCTCACATGCACTCATGCTGTATATAACGTGTGTTTTAGGGCAGAATGGGGTGCAGTCTTAGTTTCAGACTCAATGCCCAGAAGCATTAAGTGGTTTCTACGTGATTTAGAAGCAGATTTTACCAGCCTACAGAGTTCCTATGATAACACAGGTCCAGATAACATCAAAGTGATTTATGAGTTTCATGTAACAAACACATGACTTTCCCAGGGGACAGTGAACACAAAGTCAGATTCTCATCTGGTGCCACTTAATGGGGCTCCCACAAAGTCAAGTGGACACATTTTGGGGAATACAGCATTTTCAGCTCTGGTGACGGACTTGGCTTTCATTACCAAATATCAAATTCTGCAGCGTATGTATGATTTTTTGCAAACTGATATAGTCTGGCTGAATAAGAGATGTTGCATAACCAGGTAAGCAAACTACGTAGTTGTGAGCATCTAAACGTATAACATCCCCAGTGCTGGACTCCTAAATTTTCGTACAACACAAAGATAACTACATTAGCACGGTGTACAATAATGCCAACAGAAAGTATCTAACAGTCAGTCAAAGTGACTTTGTGTAATATATTCTCAATTCCAAACAACATTGCATAATTGAATATAAATTCAATTTCCCAGTCAGCAGCATATATTGTAGGATACTTAGGCATCATTGATACTTAAAAATGTGGTATAAAGGTTATTTGACCCACTCAAAAGGATACAGCATGCCATAATTACAGTCTCTTGGGAATAAAAATATATCTTGGTAATAGTAGGTACTGCTGAAAAGTAAGATAAAAGCACAGAAAACTACAAAACTGTAAAGAAGACTTTGCAGACCTTCTTACCATGTTCAGAGTTAATGTATTTAGTTAACACTTCCAGTGGATTCACAGGAAGAAAGTAGAAAAATTTTAATTTTCCACCATTTTGTGAAAATCACTAGGAAAGAGGTTACTTTTTTTTTTCACAATTCAGCTGTGATTTACTGGTTGTTTCATTCAGGTTTGTCTGTTAGGTCATGAATAGAGTGTTATAAGAGCAAAACATTACAGCTGGTCAAGGTATACAGCTACAGAGAGACGTCTCCTTCATATAACTTTATCTCACAGCCTCCAAATTTAGCCTTTTTGGGTTTAATCTAGAGTATGCTGAGTTAAACAGCTTCCACTGTTTTCAAAAGTCTTTGACTCAAGCCTCAAATCAGATGTCAAATTCATATCGACATAGAGTGACAAGTCCATTTTAGACAGGATTTTGAAAGTTAGAAATCCGGTTTCTTTTACCTAGAACAAATTCAATAGATATCTAATTCTCTGAAAGAAAAATGAAAATAATAACAATAATTTCAGGTTATCTCACAGTTCTGTTTCAGCTTTTGAAAATTTCATATTGTAACACGTTTCATATAATACAGAATGAAAAACCTTCAAATTGCAAAGTTGTTTCAAAATGAAAGCATGCATTTCAGCTTAAATGTAAGTCCTTTTTCTTTAGAGTATTGTTCCAATGGTCAGCTCTGAAGAGCAATAATAAGTATTAGCAGTGTGATTTTAGAAAAGATGATGTTCTTATAGCTTTATAGAATTATCACTCAGACTGTGCAGTATTAAGATTCAAGAAGGTAAATTCCATTGCTTTTCCTACTGTCATCCAACTTATGTATCTTAAAAGAAATAAAAAGTATGTGCATTATCAGAAACAAAGTATCTGATATTAAAAGTAAAACTTCTTTCATTACCAGGACTAGGTCAGCTGGGAATAACTTTCTCCATCCATTTCTATCTTGCCTTAAGGTCAACAGCCATCTGGCCTGACTCACGCTGCCTCTCTCTTTTTCTGAGACTGGAGCCACTTGGCCCCTTGTGCTCCTGAACAAAGCTAGTGGCTGAATTATGGAAAATTTGGATGATGTTCCTAATCACCATTTTAGTATTCTAGTTACTAGACAAATATGCTCCTGTCATGTTTAATGTCATAAACTTACCCACAAGTTCATGAAAGGATCATGGCGAATGAAGGCAGAAATACGGTTTGCACTAGCTCCACTTAAAGAATGAGACAGTTCTGCAAAATGCCAAGCCTAAGTATTTAATACAAGTAATGTTCTTACACCTTAATAAAACCTGTGGATAGATGCACATTATTGAAGCCTGTGTGTCTTCTTTTCCTCCTTTTTACAGTATAAATAAATACATGTATATATAGTATGCATTTTGACACTGTTTCCTTCCATAAAGATGCAAAACATGTGCTACATATTCCACATTACATGGGGCAAAGCTGTATTTATGCTAATCTTTTTACTTCGTTGGGAGGACAAATAGTGAGACCTCTGAAGACATCTTCTAGGAAGAAAAGGCATGGGATATTCATAGTAGCACAATGATGAAGCTAAGTATGCACTGTATACCCTACAATGTGTATAAATGTATTTTTCTGAAGATGTTTTGCAGCTTATTAAATGCAGCCTTACACAGGGATCTGCAACACTCTCCATAGGAAATAAATATTTGCTATGGAGAACATTGTACGTCACTGTGTAGGGCTGTCTTCAAGGACTGATTGTTTTGTTCATCTCATGGCTTTATTCCCTGACTTCCTCTGTGGCTTTCATCAAGGTCTTTTCTTTTTAATTACCTTGCCAGAAAAGAGCTCCTGAGGGATGAAAGTGAAAAATGTTTCTGAGGTCAGTTTTGGCGCCATATTACGAGGACGTATGGTTTGTTTACCCACTAAGGTCTTTTTTCTTTATAGGAATAATTCTGCCTGATAATCTTTGCTGACTTGCTTGCTTTGTCTTCCCCCTGCCTTGTTGCTTTCCAACTTATATGTGATTGGTGGCTAAGAAAGAAGAGAGGATGTAGAATGGGTAACAGCCTCAGATTTAGGAAAGCAACGTCCAGGTCCTGTGACAGACTTCTACGTGACTTTGAACAACCAACTTGGCCTATTTTCATGCAGTTAAAAGCGTATAATGCCATGCTGTACAGCATTGGCTGAGGGACCCAGTTAGAGTACTGGAAGCAGTACAGGTGAGCCACCTGGATGTGTTATAGGACCAGGTTAACCCGCCCAGGTGAACCAATGTACTAATGCAGCTAAACTGCTTCAGACACTCTGAGTAACCTGAATAGGTCACAACACTGTCCTCTGCGGGCAGCTGTGCCTCAGGTTAGCAAACTGATAAATTGAGCCCTTCTTCAGAAGGTGAAGAAAAATTGTGAAATATTTAAACATTATAACGATAGAGCTGTTATAAATGCTTAAAATACTTGTGTAAATTTGATTAATTTCTCTTTGACAGAGAGCTAGAAGTGAGCTACAGAAAAGCATTGAATTTCCAGACACTGAGGATGGTTCCATCTGAAAAGTTAGAGTCAAGTCCACAGCTATTTTGTTGAGAGTTATTGATACAGGATTAACCATTGTTGAAGGATGAACAAAACTGTGAGATTTGATATTCTGATATATTTTCACATATATAAGAACCCAGTAAATGTATCACTTCAGCTGCGTGTTCTTTTGTCTTTGGAGTGCCTTGAGGACATTACCCTTTAGTTATGCAGTTCTGGAACAAGTGAAAATGGATGAAAAATAAACATTTTTGTTTCTTTAGTGAACAGAAACTCTGCCAGGATTTTTTCAAATTATCGAACCCAATGAAGTCAAGAGGAATTAAATCAATTGCACAGAAACTGGCTCTGTTTATATGATTCAGGATTCAGTGGATGAAAATGTAACCACCCCTGTCTAAGGGGGTAGTATGCAAATTTACATTCCCAACTAAACATGCTAAATGAACTTTTTTTTCTTTCTTAGGTGTTTAGAAAGCTGGATGATTGTTTTAAAACTGTCACTGGTAAACTGTAAAACACAAATCAGAAAAAATTTTACTGGTTCTGACAACTTCTGAGATTTATAGTCAGTAAACAAAGAACACTCCTTTTGAGAATCGTTGCTATTTTCATAACAAATTATTTCCATGAAGCTAGATGAAAGAAAATTGAAAATCTGCAGCATATTCTGGAGTTCTGTGAGATATCCAAAATGCTGTATTTTGTTTTTTTCTTGACTTTTTTTCCTTGTGTCAGTAGGGACAATTTCTCTCACATGCTTAATCTCAATCTTCTAAACAGAAGGCAGATAATTTATCTAAAAGGCTAAAAAGTCTTTGATTAATAACCATGGGAATTGCAGGTATTAAAATCACCCCCAAGTGACCCCATATTGTTCCATGAATCCATTAGAAACTTATTCTGAATTACAAAGAAAAATTAATTAAAAAGTATAAGGACTACAGAGCTCAAATAAAGTATGTTCCCTTGAGTTCATATGAAGATCTATATGCATACAAAATGTCATAAAATCAGATTTAATTTACAGTATAATTTTCTTCTTCGACAACAAGAGGAATACAAGAACAGCAATTTTTGTATTTTTTTATTACTATTGAGTTCTCCATAACAAGCCTACCTATTACAATGACTCTTGCATTAATGTCAGAGAAAGAGGGATTAGAGAGAAGAGCCAAATGTCATTTCAGTCGTTGGAATTGTAGTAATGGGTGAATCCCATCTGGTTTGGTTCAATAGGACAGTAAACTGTAATGCTCTTGTCTTGACTTGCAAGGATGAGCAAAAATTTGAATGAGTTGTAAGGAGATTTACGAAGAATTTTTGCAAATTTTGCTTATGTATGTCTTGCCCTAATTTTAGAAATATTTTGCTTATATTTGTTCTCAGTTTGTTCACTTTTCTTAGTAGGCCATGACCACATTTTCCAATGTTTTTAGATGCTTGGGAAATTAGCTTGGTGCCACAAATGGGCCTGCGTTCCCCATCTCCCGTGCCTCATGCTTCAACCTTAGGCAGGTGTGGTTCTCAGCCCAGCTCATTTTCAAGAGTGTGTGATCAAGACAGCTATGAGGATAGCTATAGGCTTTATAGTCTTGTTTACTTAGGACCTTGTAAAAGAATGACAGACTAAGGGTGATGCCTATCTTGTGAACATCTTTGAAAATCCTGGACAGATATGCATCAGCCAATTCACTTTTGTTTGTGAGTTGTGGTGCTGGTCTTACTAAAGAAAGAGCTTGTTTATCCCACCCTGCTGAGGCATTTCTGAGTGTCAGTCTTTCAATGCTGTCCTGCACAAATGGTGGCATCTTGATTCTGGGTCATTAAGGCCAAAGAGTCTTAATGCCTAAATGTGGTTAGTTACCCATGTCCTAAAGAGCGCTAAAGAATTATGAACTTGAATGCTATGAGCAATAAATGTGTCTGTTACTTGCAGACACGTAGGAAATGCAAATACACACCAGCTGAAAGAACACTGCTGCAATATTGCTGATATAGTGTAAAAAGTATCACACAATCACAGAAGAGTTGAGTTTGGGAAGGACCTCTGGAAATTGCCTAGTGCAATCCCTCTTTGTGACCCTTCACTAGACTCTCTGTGGTATGTCCATTTCTCTCTTTTACTGGGGACCCCAGACCTGGACTCAGCAGTCCAGGCGTGGCCTCACCAGCTCTGAGCAGAGGAGCAGCACCCCCTCCCTCAACCTGCTGGCAGTGCTCTGCCTCATGCAGCCCAGGATGCAGCAAGGACACATTCCTGGCTCGTGTTAAACTTGGTGTTCACCAGGAACTCCAGGTCCTTTCCTGCAAAACTGCTTTCCAGCTGGTCAGCCTCCAGCCTGTGCTGGTGCCTGGAGTTTTTCCTCCCCAGGTGCAAGACTTCGCACCTCCCTTTGCTGAAATGCGTGAGGTTCCTGTTGGTCGGTTTCTCCATCCTGTAGAGGTCCTTCTGGATGGCAGCACAACACTCTGGCATATCAGCCACTCCTCCCAGTTCTGCATTATCTGCAAACTTGGAGGCACTCAGAGTGGCACTCTGTGCCACTGACCAGGTCATTAATGAAGATCTTACAGTATTTGACCCAGTATCAACCTCTGGAGTACACCACTGGTTCTGCTGATCACAACCATTTGAGCCTCAATAAGCAAATATTTGTGTCTTGTACCACTGCTGAAGGAGTTAACTCCTGGAGCTAAGACCAAGCAAGTTTGCTTAGGTTAAGAATTACTGGATGAATTCAACAATTCTTTGCTTGCAACGCTTAAAGATTATAAACATATATAGTAACAGACTGTATTATTTTTTTGTCAATGCTGTCATTTATGTTCTGAGAAAAGTGGTACTTTGGAAGCATGCTAATTCAGAAAATATAGGCATACAAAATTTGTCAAAACAGGTGCTATTTATATAAGCAAGAATTTTGATTTTGTTCTTTTTTTTTTCCTTTTTTACTAGCCCAGTCTGAACCCAGATCAAATTTATTTTCATTCCTTCTGCTGTTTGTTATAATTCCTATCTGGATCTATTGGATCCATGGTTAGAGTTACAAGGCATGATTCTCCATCCCTATACTGAAAATTAGTTTACAGATGCAGCCCCACTGAAACTAAACAGAATTGCTTACTGAGTAAGTTGTTAGTCAGGAGAAGTCAGAGTGGCAGAATCTAGATCATTCTTAATAATTTAGGGTTGGACTGTTCCATAAGGATGCAGCCCATATGAGTCAGCGGCACATTGTACCGTCCCAGAAAAGGAAGGTATGTGCACATTAATGAACTTGCTACGTACCACTGAGGTCAGCAGTTCTTTGTGGACATGTCGTTCCAGCAACATACTGCTGGCTGGCTCTAGTAGACTGAAAAATGGAGGACAGATCATAAATTTTACCCAGACCACAACCATTTGAATGCTGCCCACCTTTTTTTTTTTCTTTTTTGTTTCAAGAGGAAAAGCAGTAGTTGCAAAAATCTCTTTTTTTTGGAGCCATGTGCTGGGTGCCCTCAGGAGGTGCCCACCCTGAGATGTAAGAAGGCTTCTAACTCACTGGTGTGAGAAACATCAGAAACATCCTATGTCCTGAACTCCACCACCTCATGCAAATACACGGATGAAAAAGCCAGCTGTATGCGAGTTATCTAGCTAGCGACATACTAGAATGTCATCTATGCTGAAGTCCATCAGGTTACACAGTCCGCATATCTGACCTCCAGGAGGACATAGGATGCATCATCTGCATTCTCCTCACCATCCCTTGCAGATGTTTTTCTAACCAGTCCTGATCAGTTCCAATGAAGGAAATTCTTCCTTTGATTTCCTCAGTGTCAACCCATGGTAGTGTTTTATTGTGGTGAAAATCCAGAACGGGCCTTGGATGACACTGTGTCCCCAAAAGCTGGATATGTAAGACCATCCACAACAACCTCTATGGTCTACTCCAAAATCAGCTGACTTGTTTTGTATTATTTAGAATAGGCCAGTAAGGAGCAGTGAATGAATGTGAACAACATACAAATAAGTCATGTTTCCTCTTCTTTCACCTTTGCACCAAAGGGCAAATAAATTACTGCATCCTCAAAAGGCTGGAGCTATTACTACTGAGCAGCTGTCAGCGTGGGGAGAAGGAGGAGGCAAACAAAATTAAAACTCCATGCATGACCTCCCCTCTCCTCACCCTGTCTTTTTTTTTCCTGTGAGGTATATTTGTCTGCAGAAAGCAAATCCAGCTCAGCTTTCAGGCAGCAAATCAGGTGCATCAAACATTTGGCCATCTCAAAGAGACAGCTTTGAGTTGGGAAATGGTTCAAGGGCAGCTCCTTCTCTTAAAAACTGCAGGCTCCAGGAAGCTGGAAAAGGACAAGGAAAAGGGAAAGGGAAAGGGAAAGGGAAAGGAAAAAGGAAAAAGGAAAAAGGAAAAAGGAAAAAGGAAAAAGGAAAAAGGAAAAAGGAAAATAAGGGAGTTCTACGTTTTAAGGATTAAGCATCAAACTGACAAAAACAAATATTTACTCAAGACAGAAGAGATAGCAGCTGCCTGGCGCATTTTGCTTGGGTTTTCTAAGTGCTAAAAATAAAGCCATGTGTTTGAATTTAACATCAAGTTAACTACAAAGCACAAAAATGCAATTGTTGCAGCTGCTTTGCACATGCTCCCTCTCTACTTCCACTGGCACAACATCCTTCTTCAGATTAATTTTTAGCTACTTGCAGACTCGGCTCTTGAGTAGAATCTGCTTCTCCTCCTCCCCGTTGTGTTTCTTACGAAACTTTGGAGTTGTGCGTCTCTCCAGCACCGCAGCCCGTTGCCTGTCCCCAGAAGAGGCTGCAAGGACAGGCAGCATTCTGAGCCATCTGGAAAAGTAAAGTCCAAGAGAGTAAAGCCCGAGGCTTTGACGCACGGTGTAAAAAGCTTTCCTCAACTCAAAATACAGTCCCAGCTTCCACAGAAATCCCACTCCTCTCCAGTCAATTATTCTTGTATAACAATCAGTCGAGTGTTTCTCCTGTATATCAAACTCAGCTTTTAGAGATCCTTGTTCAGATGACTCTGAACAATAGTAATTTACTGGATGTGCCTTGGCAGCCTCCCTCTAAATCAGTACAAAGAAACAGTCTCTCAGTATGGACACCACTGTGCTTCGGTACCACATAGTCATTTTCCCTACTTATTTTATATTGCTTTTGAATGAGTCCATGAATCCAGAACCCTTATTTCTTTCTGCAACATCAGCATTTTAATATATTGCACTGACAGTAATATGTTGGCTTTCATTCCAGGAGCCTGATTGTGAAAACCTTGGCTGTACGGATGAGAGCAGTCACCTTGACAAGTTCCCCTGAAGTCTGGCAAGGAGAGGCTGCACAACCTGTGCTGTACCACAGCGGCTGAAGATTTTGGCTGTCATCCTCTGTAGGGAAACAGAGGCACGGAAATGCTAAATTACACACCTTGATTTTATTATTTGCTGCATGCTGAAAGTAGGACAGGTAAGGACTCCTTTTAAAACGGATTGAATTTTAGCACTGATCTGTTTGAAATCTCAGTGGTTTTAATCCTCAGCATCTCATAAATCCTTTGTGTAGGATTCCATCTTAGGAGACAAAGACATTTTATCTGGAGGCAAATGAACCCAGGCTGGTGCCTGGCACCTCTTTAGAAGCAGTAATAGCTTTCAGTTCTGCATCAGCTAGAAATGACTTGCAAACTTTTAACAGCAAGGCAACTGAAATATTCAATACTCGAGTATCAAATGGGGTGGATTCATCCTACAATGGGAGCTGCAGACTTTGAATCTCCTGTTCCTTAGCAAATGTCCTAGCCCTGGCCTGCACTCCAAAAGACAGGCATCGTTATGCCCCAGGAAACTTGTGTTTTAAAAAGATCTCTTCTGCCTAGTTTGGCGTCTGGCCTCAGAAGATGACCGGAAGGTCTGCGTCCCAACTGGATGGACGTGATTTAATTTTGAATGGGAGGCAGGAGTTTCAGATGTACCCCTGTGTCTGCTGCCAAGGCACCCCACAGGGAGACCATCTCCCAAGTTTTATCTTTTTGTGGTACCTTGCTGGGGCCAGGGGCTTATTCTTTTAGTGCTTCAAATGGAAGGCATCTAAGTAGTCTCTCTGGGTTTTCCTAAATTGTATTAAGCATAAAAAAGCACACAAATGTACTTATAAACAAAGTAGCCAGACAGATTTATTACATGTTTTAAAAACAAACATACAACTGTAGCTTGACGCTGCTATGGAACTGGGAAGGAATTATCTTTTTTCTCTGTTTTCACTTATCCTTATGCTCCACTGATTTCAATAATACAGTAGAAAGAAAAAATGGCTTTACATTTGTCTGGTACATCCTGTTGGCTGTCTGTGACATGCATATACAGGCAGCATTAAAAGTGATCATGAGCAGGGGAAAATTCAGTATTGCCCTGAGATCTGTCATGATGCAGGTTTTACAACGGTTTGATTCTCTCAGACAATTAGCAAATGTTTTGGTAAACTGTGTATCGTGTTTGTACACAAGAAATGACCAGGCACAAAAGAAAGGGGGAGAACGAATTACGTAAAAAAATAGACTGTGAGTTGCTGCTGTGGAATTTTCCAATGCAGCATGAAAATCCCATTTGGATTTTTATAGGAGCTGAAATAACACAACTTGGAGAGTTTTCCACTGGGCAAAACAATCATTAGCCTTGTTTCCTCTTTTTCATGTGCTTAACTTTCAGCAATCCCATTTCTGTTCTTCAAAGGAGGTGTTTAATGAGAAGTGTGTGAGCAGGAAGGCTTGCATAACAAGGAGGTAGATTTTTAGGGTTTAAGGTTGGTTTTTTGTTTGTTTGTTGTTGTTTTTTTTAAATGTACTTATTGCTTTGCTGACTTAGAAACTAATTGAAGGGACTAACAAAACTGAACAGCCTTGTGCAATGAACCAGACTTGCACAAACTCATTTCACACAAGAAAGAGTTGAAAATTGTACAGTACAATGTGTAGATCCCCTAGATCTTTGTTTAAATTTACTCTATGTAAACTACAGACTTCGACTTCCTAGATTGGAACTTATGCTAGATGATTGGACATAGCAAATTACTTTGTTTTGTGTTAGTCCAAAGACAATTTTCAAAGCTGTCAAAAGTTAATGACAAACAATTTTTTACTCAGGCACAGGGTTCTGAAAAGTAAAAAACAACCAGGGGAAAAAAAAAAAAAGATGATTAGCAATTGAGCCTGTAATGTTTCATGTCATGCTGGCATTGTAATCAATTACAACAAAGTAAACAGCTGCTCTTTTTATTATTATTATTATTTCTGGAGAAAATCATATACAATAAAGGGTGGCAAAAATAGATTTTAGGAAAAATGAATATTTGACCATAACTTTTAGTCTGTTGTTGACTAACTTTTCCTACCTGGTGTTTTTTCACTTACTTACATGTGAACTCTGCTGATATTACATTTCCTTTGCCTGCTTTGGGGAAGTAGTTATACAAACTAATAGGCGATTCAAAAGAATTCTTATTTTCCTCCCATACAGCTAAATGTTCTCGGATATAGGCCAGAACTGCAGCATTCCCAGGCATCAGAGTTCAGACTTTACCACAGCAATGACAGCCACAAAGCATAGCGAAAGAGGTGTTTTTACAAGGCTTTTATTTTTTTTCAAAAGGATGAATGCCGTGAAATGCTCAGCATCACTTTCCTTGGAAACAAAAATGAAATTCAGGAAGGTGGATAGGGACAACAGTGCTCTCCCACCTTGGGTCTGTGTCTCCCGGCATTTATGTAGCTGGGGGTGAATGTGATATCTGCATCGTAACAACGATGCCCGTAGTGTAAAAGCCAAAATTCTTCTGCAGTGCCTTCTCATGGGATTTTAATGGACACTGGATCTGGCCTCTATATTCAAGTGCAGTATGATGCGGACTCCTCTGAGTGAAGCACTGTTTAATTAGACAGATGATATATCGACGTAGATGTTTTCAATGTACAGAGAGACAGGAGCACACATCCCCTCATCAGTCTCACTGCACGTTAGTGGGGCATGTGCCTATCCATACTTGCTGCTCCCGCCCATGCTTTTGAACTTCCACCATTAATACTTGTCCTCGGTTCCAGCTGAGCTTCCTTGAAACCTATTGCTTAGAGCAAATGTTGCGCTTTGAGATACGAATCCAAAATCAGGCTCCGTTCTTTGCTCTGTCAAATAGTCTATGCATTGGTGTATTTCTAAAACCGGACTCATGAGAATGAATTCTACAAATTACACTGTGATATTTTTGAAGTCTGTTAAAGGATTTTACAAAAATATTTGGGGATTTATGCCTCATGAACTACGTAATCTCAAATTAAATAGATACTGTATTAAGGCATCAAAGCAACAGCTTTAATCTGTTTTCCCTGTTTCAATAGTTTAAGAGCTGAGCCTTATCAGAAACAGCTGCTGCTAATGACAGCCTAACATTCACTATATATTTTCCATTATTTTTTCCTCCTGTATTTATCTCCCATAACTTATTTAACCTATTTGTAAAGAGTGACAGTTTTGCTGGTGCCTGATAGAGAGGGAGTGAAAATTCCCTTGTTTTGTACAACCAGCTTACATATTTAAAAGTTTGTATTGTGGAATTGGTACCTGGTGATACTGCAGGAAAAAGTGACTGGTGTTTACCTGCAGTATGAATCAGATGGAACTTTAAAAATTGCTCCTGTAAGTGCATTCCAGTGATTAAATATATACATGGCTATGTGTTAAATTGTGGAGTTTTTTACCTAGGTTTAGGACAGGTGGTATTGAAATTCATATGGTTGCAGCTATCTGTGAAAGTGATCTTTACACCAATTTTCCCCTGCCAAAAGAGCTGGCGAGTAGGGAACTTTGCCCCACAGCCCTTATTTGCAAAAAGGTAGGAAAGGCCCAATTTGTTGCTTTATAACTTCCCCCAGCACATAGTGGGCCAGAGTTGAAACATTTACTGCACAGCTCCTGAAACATCTGGTTTTCTGCCTGTTTATTTGGGTAAGGCTGCACGGGGCACCAAGCAGAGCCTCGGCAGTGCAGAATACCTTACAGGTTTGTGGTTTATGCTTAATGTCTGAAATAGGTGAGCTAGGAAAATACGAGGATATGTGAAATGAAAATAAGTTTATGGAAGAACAAAGGGACCTCACCCTTATTTGTACATGATATGAGGCTTATGCTGATGTATTTCAAACCCCAGCATCATTTTAAAAATATAAATGTCAAGACTGCGTGATTAGAGAAGCAGATCCTGTTACCTTGTCTGCAATATTTCTTGTGTTTGGTTTGACTCTAATGAGGGTGAACTTTTGTTCACTTTGTTTCTGTTCTGTTTTGATGATGTTGTATAGTACCCCAAGCACCTCAGCCATGCCAATGGGGCTTTATAAATAAGTTATTAATTATTATTTATGTATATTAAAAAGGGGAACAACTTCAGAAGCAAAAATAATCTTCCCACTTAGAATTGCTTTCCTAGAAGAAGTCCGATTAGTAAAATGTTTCATGAATTTTTAACTGCTTTTAAGATGATTTAACAGCAGGAATCAAGCAGAGAAGCCATCATCATGGGATCTGTCTCCTTTAAAGACTCTAGTAGCAAGCCCTCTGCAGGACACAGATGGTCTGTGGGCCAAAGTTTCAGAACCAAAGCACTAATCAATCAAGAGAAGTAAGACAGCACCATCAATCATTTTGGAGAGCTCATTCTTTCATTCACAGAACTCTGACATTGGTTTCTCTTTAAAAAGAATAGACCCTTTAAGAAATACTTTAAAAAGCAATTGTCAGCTCTCAGTGGAACAAACTTTTATATATCTTAAAGGTTCCCCATAGAAAAAAATTACTTTTTTGTCAAACCCAGACCAGAAATGAATGAGTGGAAATTCTGCTTTATAACATGCAACCTTGCCACTGTATGAGAGCAGAACACGGTGCTAATCAGCTCAAGGCACCTATTTTGGAAAGCTCCTGTGCAAGTCACTGTCTGGCTCCCTAATAAATGAAAGGAAAACTTTAAGAAAAAAATTGTCTAATCCATTTTGAACTATCCCACCACAAGCTGGCCTACCACAATTATAAGCCCTGTGGAAAGTAAAAGATTAGAAAAGGATGGAATAAGGGACAGAAAAAAGGATAAAGAAATAATAAAGAATTCTTCAAAAAATAGAAAGCATTAAAAGTATTCATATAAGAATAAATGCAAGTAATTTTTTTCAGAGAGCAACCAAACTGTTTTTAAGACTTTGCTTTCAATGGCTTCTTTCTCTTTGGCCTTCAGTTTGGTCGTGTATACTTCCCAAGATAACTAGCAAGGACTTATTCCTCCACCACCAAAGGAAGAGAAGTAAACTGATTTGACCTGATAACATGGTGAGCATGGCCCAGCATCCTGTGGGAGCAAGCAGTCATAGGTTAAGAGCCACATTGCGGTTGCTTCCACTTCTTGTGTGTGTACCTGGCTACCTGCTGACAGTGTTTTTACCCAAATTAGAGTGGAATTGAATCCAATAGAATATTTTGAAGGTTGGAAAACTTGCCATATTATTTTATTTTAATTTTAAATGGCTCTTGCCAGCAGAGTGTATAATGGGCACAGATCATTTGACACTGCATTTTGTCACGCAGAAGCCTAACCTGAGAATCTGGATTGAGAGCAGAACGTTTCTTTCCAAGACTGCCTTAAGAGTGTCTGCCCCAGGGTGTCCTTTCTGCATTGTATTGTGAACTCCGACAGTCAACAGGAGTAGGGAATAGGCAACCTGTGAGAGACTTACACAGGGAGGATGGAGTTTCCCAACAAACTGGTTTTTTTTCCTTTCCTTCCCTTGGAGGGGCATCAATCATCTTTCTTCAACCAAATAGGAGAAAACAGTTGAATCTGAGTGTCCACACTAGGATGTAGTATTCAGGCTATCTGACCAGGTGATCTGAGAAAACTAACTCAAAAGTTACCTAAATGTTCCCCAAAAAGCATTATCACCTGCTTTCCCTCTGTCTCTCTCTCTCTCCCCTCTCTCTCACACTCTACAGTGACCATGTGTTTTAGAGATCCTAACAAGCCATTTCTGAAATCCATATTTATGCTGCTTTAAAAAAACTCCTACATTAGTGTGCATTTCTGTTTTCATAATTGATAATGCTTTACAGTTTGCTTCTGTCATGAACTGATTTTTCTTTGGATGTTGAAGATGTTCCCAAATTTCATTTTTTGATTTACCTGAATCATTTTCACTGGCAAGACCCCAGGGACTAGGATGATCCCTCTAGAAGAAATGGTGGTGACTGTCTCTGCAGTTTCATTGGGATTATGGTCCAATCCCCCATTGGCTCTGAATCAGACACTGAAGGTCAGGAACAGGAATACACAAGATGGATGGATATCAAATATTTTCATTGGCTTTGATTGCAGAAAGGTTTTACTTTCTGAAAACTAGATGTTGAGTCACTTTCACCTGACGGGTTTCTGTTGTGCCAAGAAAATTTTCCCTGGATTTGTTGTCCTGAAAGCTTTTTTCCAGAAGGAATTAGTAATCTGAATGTTTTGCTTTTAGTTATTTCACCTGCCTAACCTTAATTACCCATAGCAGAGATCCAGAGTGTAGAAGGAAACCTTTGGTAGCTTTCCTAGGAGACCCTCAAGAAGAGAGAGATGAGCTTTGCCCTGCAGCCATTGCCTACTTCTGTATGTTTCCAGATCAATAACTAAAAGGGTGCAAAGCCAGTTGGCCACCAGGGCAGCAGCATATCTCCCCACTAATGAGAGTGACCTTTCCACCCACTGCTTCACATGACTGAAATCAGGGGAAATTAGTTTACCCAACTCAGAACTTATATAACTGGTGATGCCAGGGCTGAAATTTTTGCTCATGGTGTGATGAATACATTGTGGATCTATTTGAAAAAGTTGTAGAAATCAGACTGAAGATAAAAGGACTGCAACTGAACCAGCCAGATCCTCTGTAGTTTATGACAGATAGGTGAAGAATAATGATGTCTCCAAGGTGTCTGTCCTTCCATTTGGTGAATTACACATTTAACTGGAAAAATCACTGCTGCTGAACCAAAGGTCCTGCTGCTTACACAGTTTACAAAGGCCCTTAAAAATATGGACAAGAACATAGTTTTGTGAAGAAAGGGAGACTGCTGTGTGGGTTGAAGGGTAACATTTAAACACTTTGCTCATCCCAAAGCAGCCACGTCACTTCTCATTGGCTTCTATACTCAAGCGTAAAAAGGGACTTTGAGATCTTAATTATGTATCCAGCTAGCGAGATAATCAATCCATTCAATACTAACACTTATAAAGTAGCTGAAATATTTATGGAGTATTGTAAATATTGAAAATATAAACCAAGGGGGAATTTTATGCCACTTAATATACTACCTTATGCAATCAAAATTTATTTCCAAAGAAAAAAAATCAACTAAAAGTGCTAAAATTAAATTCCAAACTGAAATGTACTTTCTTCTTAAACAGGGATAACGCAGCTTTCACTTGAAATATAAATGAGCAGATTCCTATTATAAAGGTGAAATGCAAAAAATGGAATTCAGGAAAAAAATCTTCCTTTGTCATGTATGATCCAGGCAATCATAATTGTTTAAAGTGTAAGTTTTATAAGTTTTAATAGGAATTTTTCCACAACTTGCCTTTCAGGAGTTGTCTTTTTAAAATTGCCAGAGGTAGCAAATAGTCTGAGTGTGCACAACTGGTAAAGCTCGTCTTGATGTTTTTTATTGGGTTATTTTTTTCATTTTTCCCTTCAAATACTTTGAAAAAACCCGGCATGAGTATACTGTGTCAAGTAACTAAATTTCTTTAACTCAAATCCTTTAGTTATTTCTGGGGCTATACGAGCAATAAATGGCTTGTTGGTAACAGCAAGGAAAGTCCACTTTGCTTGTCCTACCGTGTTAAATTCCCCAAAATGATAATTCAGAAAAATGTAAGAAATTTGAAGAGGTGCTATACTTGTTTAACAGCTGTGCCCTTATTTTGTACCCTTGGGATCCATCGAATCCCAATGGCCTTATATACTTTCATAGAATCGTAGAATCATAAAATCATACTTGAGTTTTTCTAAACTCTACATATGGTAAAGCTGTGTCTGACCTTAATGGTTCATGAATAAGCAGGATACATAGCATTTTTCCCTTTAAAATTCAAATCTTCTGTGAGTTCAACTTAACAATGTGTTCAGGGCACCAGAATACATTAAGGGTTGTCTTTAGGTGAATGTGTAAAAATATATCCTTATTTTAGTTAAGTACAAAATCTATTGTTTGATGAAAGTATCTCCCACAGCTCACTGTTAAAAACCAGCCCTAAATGAACAATTCAGAACGGAAAATTTCCTTGGGTCAAGAAGGAATAGGAATTGGGTTTTGAATTAGAAGTTGGCATTTGATGTATGTTTCTCAGAGTGACATTCTGAAGCGAGCCAGTTCCACTTTAACCTACTATCGCACAGCCAGAAGCTCCCTTTGAACCATCATGCTGAGAAACAAACCTCCACTCTCTGCAACTCATTTACAGTCCTGCTTCCTCTTAGGGAGCTTTCTGGACTCCTCAGCTTTCTCTGACCAAGATCTCCTGAGATGGCTATAAACTCAGAAGCTCTTAAAACATAAGCTGATGGACTGTAACTATGATTTTTATTATAATATTTGATTAGTCTTGGTAAGTGGATGGTGTCTTCCTGTAATTCTAAGACCTCTCTACTGGGCACTATGTCTTTTTTCAAGCTTACAGTCAACTTCCTTCACATTTAATCAGTCTTACATTTAACATAAAGATATTCTGTCAGCTCTTCACTCCCCAGATGTCTCAGACTTTGTGATTTTTAAAGGACTATAGCACCCATCAGTCTCTTTCTTAATCTTCCCTTACCAAGGATCCACTGCCTGAACCCAACCAGTTCCCCACCTTTCATTGATTATGTTGCCCTCAGACTCTCTCATCTGATTAAGGACCGTCAAAGTTACTCTCTACTGCTCCTGAACTGGACAAAGTCTAGCTCAGGTCCAGAAAACAACTAGCTCATGCACTGAAATATTCAGTGGTGCAGGAATTTCAGATCAACACCTAGAATCCATAGCTTCTCTGTACATTTTCTCAATCATAATCCTACATTTATACCTAGTTTCTCAGACTGCATTCTAGTGATTTATAAATCACAGGAAAATTTGGAGTCACTAAAGAGCTGACATTCCAATAATACTTCTTGGAAGTTATCACCCAAATCTGGTCCCAACTACAGAAATATTTCACAATGGATTTGGCTGGCTGGACTCAGGACTGTGACATAGGTCTCATGAGAACTTATTAATTAGGTATAGCCAAAATCTCTGGAGACCTCTGATGGAAAGCACTGAAAAGTATATTAATGTTCAAATGGAAACAAGCATAGAAGTGCATAGTTTCCATAAAAAATAATCCTTTAAATAGTTGTGAAGTATTTTCTGCCCAATGAAATCCAGCAAAAAACCCCAGATATCTCACTGCAAATCCATATTACAGCATACTATATGATGGAGGAAATAGTAGCAGTGGTGTGCGGAGATACAGCCAAAAAGAGGTTACAATTGCATTTCTCCCATTGAGGGGACTGCAGATAGTGAGTCTGGTGCAAACTTCCGCTTCTCTCTCGAGTTTGGTGGATGTTGCACTGTCACCCTGTGGTCAAGATTATCATCTCTCAGCCTGGAACGTTTTGTGTGGACCATAGAAAAATGTCCAGTGTACCTGTTGCCTCGACCAACACACATTTAGCATGCAGGTTGTCTGGTAAGCACATGCAGAAGAACCATAGACCACATCCAATGCTGAGCTTCTCTGAGTGCAGAGGTCAATGGGGTCTCACCTCTCTCTGATGGCGGCCCTAGTCACGGTTGCATTGACACTTTGTCACTCTGCACGGCCAGCAGTCCTGGTGGGCAGGCTGCGTATCGTCATGCTGTTGGGCTCCAGTGTGCAGGGTCACTGGGCAAGAGAGGCTGTGGGCACCCAGCAAGAGACAGGTGGCAGGATGACTCTGGCTGTACAGAGCAGTGGGATGGAAAAGCCGGCAGTCTCAGGCTTATCACTAACTAAAAAGCTTTGACAGCTTTGTCAAAGAGTTTCTGGGCCCTCAAAGGAAAAGATGGAGTCACATCACATATCACACTACCTTCAAGGGCCAAACACCACTTTTGGCATTGCCCTGAGCTTCAGCTGGCGGTAAGGTGATACAGTTTGGTTCTATAACTTGAGCCCTAATATAGTCTACATCAACTGCTGAATATGTCAAGTCTTCCTTATTTGTAAAAGCAAACCAAACTAAAGACAGTTGACAGGCTTAATTAAAATAATCTTTAAAAGCATATATGTTCTTTCAGCTCAAAATTAAAATTATGAGGATTCATTAGTATTATTTTTTGAAATTAAAGTAACAATTATACATGGTTTGAGGGTCTCAAAAGTTTGTGCCATATTTTTTCCCCAATTTCAGGGGAAGGTTCTGCAGAATGAAATAAAAATCCTACTAAAAGGGAGGGTAAACCAAATAAGGAAAACTTCCTGTAGTTTTAATCTGGTTTTGATTATAATAAAAAAATTCTGAAATCTGAAACATAAATATCTGACTAGATAAATAGTATTTTCTGCACTTACTATCAGAAAATTTCTATGTTTATCATTATTGTTAAATTTGAGGATATTTTTCCTAAGAATTAACTTCCTTTCTGAGGTTCCTTATTCAACCCCCATTAAGTCTTTTTCATCAGTTTTTGGTCAACAAAGGAAAAGGAAAACGAAAAGAAACATCATAGTTACTCTCACAGCAACAGACGCTTATGGAAAACACACTATCTCCATTCTAATCACACTAATGTGGTACAGCTATTTTCCTCTCTACGCACATTTAAAAGGAAAATTATAGTTATTTCAGGAACTATTTTTTTCCCCTTGGTGTGGAAAAGTAAGAGTCTTCATAAAACTGTATTACCTAGTTGACTGGCCGTCAATTTGATGCACATCTTCTTCAAAAACATGTTGTCTGAGCCTCCTTACCAAGAAGTCTTAGCACTTCCAGACACTTTTATCTCCTTGCTCTGCTGTATTTACACCTTTTAAAAAAAAAATAAATCCTAAAATATTACAAAGGATCTTGTAATGACATTCATATGAACAGTGTCAAGTACAAGAAAGATAAGAAAGTAGATATGAAAGAAAGAAAGATTTATTTAACTACTTAAGAACATTAAGACATGGTATTTGGTCAGGTCCATACAGCTCTGTAGCAGATGTTTAGAGAAGAGCAGAAGGAAAGACAAACATTTAGCATTGTCCTCTGAGGAACAGTCATTTCTGCAGAAGACTTCTTTGAATATGAGAAAGGTGTAGTTGCTGTTTCACATTTTTGTCAAGTCCAAAGAAGGGAATGTTTTTGTAACCAAGATAGAAGACAACCTGGTGAGAATTATAGCTGTACAGATGGACAGGAAAGACTATAGTTCAGAGAGATGGCGTAGAAAGAGTCAGAAAGCTGTACAGTAACCTAGCTGGCTCAGAGACAGGAGCATAGCATAAACTCAGAAATATAAGAAATGTCCAAAGTGTAAGTCTGTTTAATGGTAGCCATGGTACAGTACCTTTTATTATATGTGTTGATGCAGAAAAATTGTTAGGATAAAAAAAATGCTATTGAGATTGAAGTAATTCTATGGTGTCTTTTAGACTTCTCTTAACAGAACCACTTCATCCCAACTGGAGTAATTCACGTAAGTGACAAGTATCACAGATGGGGCTGACAACAAGGCTGATTTACATAATATAATATAAAAAACCCCGTGTGTGAGAGTCTGAACTGGGGATATACTGATGGGAGGAATTGATTTTGTGTTAGTTTTGTAAACAACTTTGGAGGACAAGCTTTGCAGAAGTGGTCTGTAGATCACTAGAACAGGGAGCAAAGTTAGCAAGCAGTCTTCCTTGGTGTCATATTTATTTGTTATTTGTTTAATAGTTTTGGGAATTCTGCACACCAATGGGCTGACATGGAACAGTTCTCCAATGACCTTAGTATTTACTATTTGAGATGGGAAAACAGCTGTCTGGTCTCATCTCCTGAGATCTTTTTCTGTTCCTCCTTGTAAGAAGTATGTGTACACCAAGACCAGAATTTCAAAGCAATTTGAGAACCTAAGGGAACTTAGGCATCTATCTTTAGTCATATTGAACTCACACTAGGTGTCTTGCCTGCATCTTTAGATGCCAAACTGCTTCTTCAAATGTGAAAATACTGTCGTGAAGGTTTTCAAGATGCAGTTTAGTGAAGTTCAGCAAAGACACTAATTGATTTTGAAGCCCATATCCATTTGTGCTGACCAAATTCATCCCATCAACGTTTCTGGAAAATGAACAAAAAAGGATACTTGGGTTTTCATGTAACTTTGAAAAAAGCTAAAATGGGACAGCCTATTTATGGAGTGTTACTTGTTTTTATTAATCTCCTCTCCATGTCACTAAATATCATTCACATATTCAGAACACATACCCACATGCCTACATTTATGGGCACTAGACTGCCACATCCAAGTCTATCTCATGTCCCCTGTGATCTTTTGCTAGGGCAGGATAAATTTGTGTTGGTGACTAATGTCTGAATGAGTGTCTGATCTGTGTATCTGCAGAAAATATTTGGCTTTGGTGCTTCAACATGAATCACTTTTCTCATTGAGTTGGTCACCAATTTATCTGTCCTTCACTGTGAATGAATGGGCATATTTTCAGCTGGAATTAAATGAGCACAGGTACTATGAACCAAGAGAAAGATGTCTTAAAGTGTGTTACTAATTATTTATACACTTCATCAAAGGCTCAGTGCTCTTGCTGTGCAACTCATAATCCTTGTCTAGCCATGGCCTTATCCATTTTTAACTTTTCCTTTTTTTCTGTAATAGTCTTTCAGATAAAAATAATTGGGTACTTAAATATTTCTAAAGCTAGCAATTAAAAAATACTTTATTGCATAACCAATGTATCTTGCAATGAATACATTATGGGAAAAGAAGACTGTCAAGCAGTCCATGAATTAGAATCCAAATACAAGTACCATGTCTTCTGCATACTCCTTATAAACAGGACAAAACAATTTTACTGAAGCCACTGATGAGACAAGAGAAATGTGGTCATTTACTGTGAATTCCATGTTCTATAAATCCTAAGCAGAGGCAAAAATGGTTTAAATTGGATGAGTTTCTGTTACTAAAATCTAAAATAAGTACCTATCAGAGGAACAAATTTTGTGTTCACAACTCAGAAGGAAGGTAAGAAGCTGTTGTACTCTATATGAATTACTTTTATTTGTTAGTTTTGGGTCCATTACTTATATTATTATATATGCATAGTTATATTCAGCATAAGCTCCTGACCTGTAATGACTGGGTTATTTCAAACTATTAAGGAGGAAAACTTATCCATCAATAGTCTAAATTGCTATTAGAATGAAAGAGCAATTTGTGATGGGAAAGGATTTTGAAAAAAGGTGAACTTACTCTCTCACCTTCTGTAAATTGCTGTGGAGCAATTACAACAGACCTAACTATCTGAGGACACGGTAAGGATTTGTGGGAGATAATTAGTAATATGAAATATTCAGACTACATAATTCCCACTTAAAATACCTCAGGTGGTCTGCAAAACTTTTTGAAAAGGCTAACGGCTGAGGGCACTTTTCATTTAACTAAGGTTGCACTACCTGGAGCTCTGTAAAGGGGCCTTGATGTGTAAAAGAATAGCCATATTTAGTCTTATGATAAGAATATTCAAATGCACTGCAAAGACGGGGCATGACTCTGTATCGTAGTTGCAAGAGCACTCGGCAGGTCAAAACTTGAGTCTAAGGACCGCTTTCAGGATTACTAATGCATTTTACTATCTGTTGCACATAATATATATGAACTGTCTTTGAAGTATGGGCTAGGCTCATCTTCCCAGGCCCTGTGCTTTCTAACCTTATGACTCTTATTTTCTGTAGAGTAGATTAAATTGAACAGAAGGGAAAGTTTATGTTCCCCTGCAGTATCTCTACTCCCTTCCCCATTACCCCAGCAGTAGCTCTATTTAGCCTAACACAGGAGCACTGCCGGCTGACTCTTCTTCAGGCAAAGAAGGGAATCAAACCTGGCTACCTTCCATTCACTTGAGCATGAACCACAAGGTTGGACTTGAAAGAAGAGTTAAAAACACCCTGCCTCCTCCTGATATTGCATGCAAACAGGTACCTCCCTGCCTTCAGGAGGGTGGATGGAGGTACCTATCCACAGCCCTAAATAAGTGAAAAATTTGAAAACATATCCTTTTGCTTAGAATTTTGAACTGTCAGACTTCAAGCATCACACATTACATAGTCTGCACATGATCTGATATTATATCTTCTCTGCTTAACTTTCTGGGGTGGTTTGGACTCTTTTGTAATACTCTATGTCCTCCAATGCATTGTCCAGATACCTTACATGTCTAACTGTTGGGTTCGGTCTCTCTCATGAGAAGCCAAACACTAGAAAGATCATCCAAGTTAGCAGCCAGAGCCATTTCTGTGCCATGTCCCCAAGATATAGCATAATCCCAACCCCCCTGAATTCACTAGGACTGACTTCATGAGATTACTTCAAGCATCAGCAATGGCGATGTCCTGCACACCCAAACTGTGTGGCTAAGCTGACCCAGTTGGTACTTAAAGAGAAATGGAGAAGTTGGGGATAATACTTAAGTTTTACTTAAAACTTAAAGAACTCTGAAAAATATCTACCTACCATCTGAAAAGGCTAACTTGGAAAACTTGCTTTTTTCCTACATAAACCATTGGAAGACAGTTAGATTTTCCTTTTTTTTCTGGTGTCCACATAAAAGGAGAGGATTGCTTAACTAGCCACACAACCTGACGGGGCTAAAGTTGTCCTGTGGAGGTGGCAGCTAATTTTCAGAGCTAGACTTCTGAGGGCAAAGCTTTATGCAAAAAAGGAGAACACATTAATACAAACATATCAAGACTTAAATATTTCACCAGAGAAAATTTTTCTGGGTTCATTAGATATTTTCATAATGGCTTCAGCTTATTTCCAAAGGCTAAGCACAGCTTCAGGTGATGTTTTGGAGGAAAGGCAGTAAAATGACTTCCAGTATGATGAACAAGAAGATTTTGGCAGTGTATGCAATGACTCCAGGGACAGCCTCACCAAACATCCTGATACAAAAACAGTATTTTTCACATTTAGATGTTTGGTTTCCTCAGGTATTACTCATCACTCCTTCATGCATGTAGTGATCTTATTTGAAATAATAACATTTACTATAACACACTATTTCATCTCACTAAAAGATATGTCGATAAACTCTTCATACTCAGCCCGATGAAGGGTTATGATTATAAATTCAAACACATCTTTTCATGATTAGAAGCTACTTATCTCTTGAGTGGCTCACCAACTATGTGACATTTTTTATAAGACTGGGGAAAAGAGCTTGCCACTGGAAAACAGAAAAGTGCTCTAAGGAATCTTCTGAATGTCATTTTCTTTCACAGTTTTATAGTCAAGATATCTAATGTCTTTGATACAGTTAATTAAGCTGGTACTCCTGGCTGTCCACTTACATTTTTCTAGACTAAAAAACCTGGTAGAAGTTTATATAAGTAGAAGGCTTGGCATGAATTGTTTTGATTTGAGTCAGTCATTGGTATGAATTCATGGATTGAATGTGGTATGAGAGTCTCCACCCATCATACTCCTCTGGACCTGCTCGGCATGTTCCAGTTTCATTTCCTGATGTGAGATAGAAAATAAGAACTATTACTACAGTTAGCAGTACATTCAAGTTTAGGAAAAAATTATAGTGCAAATCGTGTACTTCACTGACTTGTTTATCCAAAACCCTCCAAGAGAAACCCAAAACATTTCCATCACAATAAAATTCTGATGATGTGAATGAAATCATACAGATTTAAAAATATGGAGATTTATCTGTACTACTTTTAAGATAACACACTCTTGGAATAGGATGTGTAAATGCACAGTTTGCACGTGCACATGTGATTTGTTGTGTTTTTTTTAATACAACTGAACTGTTCACTTTTTATGAGTAAAGTTTCTTGGAATACTTTGATCTTTAGGTAACTTTGTAGTTTTGAAATTAGAAACAATTTCCAACTAACTGTAAAGTTGAATTACAAATTAGTAAAGATCCACTAATTTATTGGATTAAACACTCACATATAGGTAGGTCCAATGGAAAAATCCAAGCTTGAAATGAAATATTTAACCATAAGCAATTCTTTGTGCTTCTAATACTTCATACACAATAGCCGATTAAGCATCTTGTCTGTATTCTAATGATGTAATCTTGAACGCCTGGCATATTACCTTGCTTCCAGATGACTGAGAGTGAATTTTCAAAGTGGTGCATGAGACACAGGGGCACAAATCCTGTTAGTAGCTAATGGGATTTTTTTGCACCTCCTGTGCACCACACTGAGAGACCCAGCCTTGAAATTTTCATTATCTATATTTGTTCAGAGATGATGTCTTGTAAATACTGACCCTTCTGAATTGGCTGAATGACCTGTGTTTGACAGGTTAAACCCATAATTACTAAATTGATCTTACAGATATCTAGTGTTGTTTCCTATTCCTTTTCCTGTTTCCTACTCTTATTCCTCTCCCATAAGAAGAAAACAAGATACCTCTACCCATCACCATCAGCATCTTCAAAGAGAGTGGGACACATGGCATGTCAACTTGATTATTTCTCTAGGAAAAGAAACTTGGGCTTTTCATAGATATGCTTACATACATGTTTTCCTCCAAGAATACAAGTGGTCCTATTCAACTAGGGGGGGACAGGGGGACAAGACTAAATGTGTAGAAAGGAATAGACAGCATTTCAAACCCTTGAAATATTTACTGTCATGATAGACCTGACATGCTTTATTAATTTAATTGTTTACCATAGGTATTTTCATTATGTATTAAATCTGTCCACTTGTGTGACTCCTGCAGATGCTACAGAAAACCGTAGGCCTCAGTCACGTATTGGCTGAGGTAATTAAATATTAACATTTATGTCTTCAGTGTCACCCTTAAAATTCTTCTGCTTCTTCTTGTTCTAATTCTTGATATTGTCTTTGCCATATGAATGTCCAATCTCTTTTATTTCTTGAAAAACTACCACATCAAAATAATACCTTGATGAAATTGTTGCCATGGGCTAATTCATATACTGGAGAACAAAACCCCATCCTATCTGTTTTAAAACGTTGTACGACAAAGACATTTGGGAACATAAAATAACATAAACCAATCACAGTTATACCTTGAAAAGTATGTAGGCAGGCGTGTTTCATAACTCCCGATGAAGGACTTAAATTCTCAGGTGAGACCTAAAAACTTCCCTTTCTCCAGAGTTCCTGCTCTTAAAGTTAAAATCGGTTTAGTTTATAGAGTCAGAAATTCCTTGTTATTTTTCTACACAGCAGACTATCTTTAAGTGTTTGCATAATTATACTTATTTATAATTGCTTTTTTTAAGGAAAATGAAAATTATCCATTCTCATTTCATTTGTTTTTAATAGAATAGAGAAAATTTTTTTCAGAAGATTAGCTATTTATAATTTCACATGCACCGCTGTACACATTTTAAAGCCAACTTCTGCAAGAAGTGTTTTGCTTGTGCTTTAGAAAATACATTTATTAGTAATGGTGAAATAAAAAGTATTCCTTAATAGCAACAAAAAAGGGTAATTATAGTATCATGCATAAAACTTGTAACTATAGTACTTCAGGCAGCACGGGTTCATGAAAGGCAAGTCTTTGTTTGACCAACCTGATCTCTTTTTATGACCGGGTGACCCGCCTGGTGGATGAAGGAAAGGCTGTGGATGTTGTTTACTTGGGCTTTTGTAAGGCCTTTGACACATTCTCCCACAGCATTCTGCTAGAGAAGACCGTGGCTTAGACAGGTGTACTCTTTGCTGGATTAAAAACTGGCTGGATGGCCGAGCCCAGAGAGTTGTGGTGAATGGCGTTAAATCCAGTTGGCAGCAGGTCTCAAGTGGTGTTCCTCAGGGCTCAGTTTTGGGGCCAGCCTTGTTTAATATCTTTATTGATGATCTGGACGAGGGGATTGAGTGCACCCTCAGTAAGTTTGCAGATGACACCAAATTAAGTGGCAGTTCTGATCTGCTTGATGGTAGGAAGGCCAGCAGGAGTAGGGAAGTGATGGTGCCCCGGTACTCAGCGCTGGTGAGGCCGCAGCTTGAGTACTGCGTTCAGTTTTGGGTGCCACAGTATAGGAGGGACATTGAGGTGCTGGAGCGTGTCCAGAGAAGGGCAACAAAGCTGGTGAGAGGTCTGGAGAACCTGTCTTATGAGGAGTGGCTGAGGGAATATTTTTGGTCATTTCTGTATGGAAATACGACTGTTGTTGGTAACTTAACCTCTGGTGACTTCTTTTTACCTCAAGGTTTGAGGTGGTGGTGAAGACATAAGAGGAGAAGCAGCAGGTGACAAGCAGCTTAGAGCACTTTCTTGAACCTGTGCTTGTAATTACAGTGACAAAAGGAAAGCTTCAATAATTCTGATGCATTTGTCTGGTGACGGGATGCTTTGGAATTACATATGGCTGCAGATGTTGTGCTGATTGCCTAAAAGGAAGCAAAAAAAAAAAAACCCTGGGGATTTTTGGAAAATTAAAAAATTATTGGATATTTTATTATGAATTTCAACTTGAGTGAGTTCATTTAAACACAAAGGCTGAGCAGAAGAAAAGAAAAATCATTGGGGAAAGTGGGTTCAAAAGAGTGTACAAGGTACATATCTTGTTGAAGATCCCCTTGATGTCAGTATTTCAAAGCTTCAGGCTGAACTCTGCCTTTTTGGGCACAAATTTATGGTGGTCACAAGTAACTCCTCTGAACAGCAATTAAGGAATTATAATGGTTTAAAAATAGTGTTTTCCTGAAGAAGAACCAAGATCTTTGAATAATCATCTCAGTGCAAAGTAGAAACAAATCATCCACCCAAATTCCACAGTATATACCAGAAGAGAGATAATTTGAGCCATTGTGTGGACTATCATTTACGTACCATTCAAAAGGTTTTGGAGAGGTCTAAAAATTACTTTTTTGCATTTAAGTTAAAAGATTCAGAGAAATAAGAAGTGACTAAGAAGAATTTCTGTGATATGAGAGGATAATTCTTGTTTCACTGAACACCTTTGTTGGCCTACAAAGACCTGAGACACCTTTGATAAAGAACATAAAACTATTTTCCATTGTTGCAGAGTTTATAAAACATATATGCGTGAAATTCTGTACATGAATTAAGGAATTTAAATTTTAAACACAGTTACTTTGGAAAAAAAAGCAATGGGGTGGTTATTCTGCAAACGCATCACTTTGCTGAAAATAGAAAGTTTTTCACGTAGTATGAGTGCTTTTTCTATAGAGGTCAATGGCAGTAGCATGGAAATCTCATACTGTGTCAATATGGTAATTACAATCTGCAAATGGTGAGAAACATTTCCTATTTAGCTCAAAATCATAGTGGTTAGAATTTAAAGTCTTGAAGCATTTTAAAGTTCTTGGATTTTTCTTGATTATTTTGTAATTAATGAAATATTAAAGTACATCTACGCATTCAATACAGTTAGATAATTCTACCCACATAGTATGAATCTGCTCCTTGATACATGGAATATCTCAGAGGGGAAACTCTCAGCTAGCATGTTTGTTTGCCTGAGCCATATCCAGTCTCCTAAGACAGACATACATATGCACTAATAGAAAATTAGTCTCTACAAAAAAAGTGTTTAAAAATTAAAAGAATAATTTTATGAGATGTTGTCATACAGGACTGCCAAATAATGCAAAAAGAGCCTGAGAAATAATGGGAAATAAAATGCAAGTAAAAATACGGGGGAAAAAATTGAAATATGTTTTCAAAAATGCCCTGTGTTGGCAAAACTCTGTTCTCATGAGGACAACTGGAAATTTGGCCACTAACTGAAAAGATTACAGAGTACACAGTAGAGATAAGTGGTTTTGAAATGTCTCTTTAATCAGTCTCCACCTACCCAAGTTCGGTTTTCATTTGGAGGAGTAAGGGAAGCCATGGTAAAGAGTGAGAAACAACCAGAAAAGTTGGTGACTAACAAAAGAGTGATTGTACAGAGAACTGAAAGCAGCAATACACTCCATGATTACAAATTCTTAATAGAATATTTGAAATTTTTGTAACTAAGAATAAAGCCTGAGTCTATCTTGTGAAAAAAACTCAAATGTAATTATAATTGGAGAAAAAACTTTTTTTTTTTTTGTTTAAGACTAAACACTGAATTGGAAGTTACAGAATAACAGATAGGCTTTTGTTCATGGGTTGTTTTGAAAGTCCACCTTTTTGGTGTTTCCCAAAGTACTTATGCTTTCAGCACGTGTTTCATTTCAAAACCCAGGGCCAGCCCTCCTCACAGGAGCTGTGCTGTGCCTGGTGTGATTTGGGACACACCACAGCAGTGTGTGTCAGAAAGTTCAGAATTGTTGCATGAAGCGCAGGCATTGCTGCAACCTGAATAAAAAGCAAACTCAATTATCATTGACAGATGGTTTTATTATGCAGATAACAGATTTGCTTAATAAGTAACAGTTATAACAGAAAGGGACTGTCACTTCATTAATCAGGACAAGTCCAAAACCAGCAGACACTCTGGCTGTAGCTGCTGCCTGAATCTTCTTAAGTCTGAAAACTCCCTGTGTCTGCAGAAAAAACGTAGCTCCTCCTAAACTGTGTTTTATCCAGAAGTCTCAGCTAGACTTTAAGGTCCCTCAGAGCATTCCTCCTCTTATTATTCTGTTTCATCTCTTTCATCATATTCCAAATTGTCCTGTTTTGAGGTAAAACAGGACCGATTTTGTTCAGTAACTTTACTTTTTAGGTAGACCTCTTCTAACTGCTCAAATTAACAGTGTGTTGTGCAGAAAACTGTTCGCTGTCAGAGTGATAGGACCCATGTTTATAGCTGATGCCAAGGGATGGTAGGCAGAGAGGCTCTTGCTTATACTTATTGCTAGAACAACCAAGGCCAGACAACTTGGTTATTTGCCCCGTTGGAGGGTCAGAAGTGGAAAAGCGTAGAGGGGTCACACCTGCAGGGAGGAGCAGACAGGACAGGTGACCCAAAACTGACCCACAGGGTATTCCATCCCATCTGCCTCCTGCTCAGTATAAAAGCTGAGGGATCAAAGGGTCAGCTCTCTTTCTTCAATGGCTGGCGTCTGAGGAGGACTCTGTCTCTGCGTCTGCCTTTGATCCTGATCCTGAATCCAGATCTGGAATCCAGTTCCCATCCGTCCCTGAGTCCAGTCTGCGACTTCCCCAGTGCCTGCTGGTGATGTAATAGTCATCTTGGGAGCTTGATACAGTCTTGTATATATTTCATTATTTTGTTTTTACTCTATTATTAATATTTCACTAAAGTAGTTCAGTTCCTTCTAAACTCATAAGTCTCTTTCTCTGTCTCCCTCCACTCCTTGAAGAGAGAGGTGAGGGAGAGCATCTGTCGTTTGCCTCGGTGGCCAATCTGGCCCAAACCATGACATAAATACACTTAAGATATTAACTGCCATCTTATTAGTTTCAGAAAGAGCTGAAATGAAAAGGTTTTACTATTCTAGTGATAATTAGAGCAAACCAACATGTCAATGTTTCTTTGTGTATTGGTACCTGTTACAGCACCAGGCCTGCTACGTCGTACCTACAGAAAGCAGTTCTACAAAGGTCTTGGACTTGCAAGTTGTTGACTTCCAGGTACGCTCCAAAGGAAGGTCCTCTTTTTCCCAAGGGCACACAGATAATCAGATACCAGCTATGCGGTGAACTCTTAGGAAACGTGGAAGAGTGATCCCTGACTGTAAAACAAATTGTCATTAAACTGCTCTTAACATTAAAATAGAATGAAGGTTACAGTGCATCTGTAATCAGATTTTCTGTGTTTTTTGAGATCTCCCGGTGACAATAGCAAAACAAACATTTTAAGAAAGTGCATCTAAATCCTCCTCCAGAATGTCAAAATTAAAACAAAGGAAAAGATCCATAAAACTGAATAAAAAGGCAAGGTGAAAGAAACATGTCAAAACAGTGTAGTTTTCCTAAATCCTCTGCTGAAGTTATAAATTGCCAGTCTGACACAACTGCCAGTCTGAGCTGCTCTGGTTAATAATCAGTTTAATCATAAAAATAACTCTTTAAAACAATAAGACAGATGGACTCTCCGTTCTGAAATTACACTGCCCCAAAAGTGATCTGTTATCCTGCAATATATGATTTTTTAAAATGTTATTAAGTGCCAGCATCATGGTAAAAGTGTACTTGGGAATGCTGGAAGAATGCTTTCGAACTTATTTTATGGATTTTTGCTAAGCCTGACTTGAAAGGAAGATTTATTTTCAATTCTAGGGAAACATTTTAAGAGCAGGGTTAGTTATGAATGGAACTGACTGCCCAAGGAGGCTGCAGTTTTAGGAAGTGATCAGATTTAGCAAAGTTAGTCTTCTCATATGTCAGAGTGTTAAGTACAAAAATCCATGAGGTCTCATTTAGTCTTTTGCTGTGAGGCTATGAATTCTCCCTAATTATTGCCATATTAAGTAAACTATTGATAAATAATTGAGAAATTATTTGGTAATGGTTTTTTTTTCCCCGAGTGTTATGAACAGTTGACTAGTTGAGCAGGTAAAACTGCTGTAGTGATACACCCAGCCCCATCTAAGCTCCAGGGTCTTTTCAGCACTGTATGCCCAAATCTTCTTAACTTGTCTCAATACTTCTTGAGAAGATCAGCTGACCCAGACCTCTCATTTTATTCAATTTATTCCTCAGATGCTAAACAGGTAGCCTTGGAAAGCTGCTTTAGCCTTTAAAATTGCAGAGGTCTTGGTATCTGATATTTTGCATAAAAGCAGCTACACTCAATTCACCTAGAACTGGTGATACACACGAACATGCATCACCAGGTAATTTGTACAGATGTTCTGGAGTATTAAAGGTGACAAGCTTGCTGTCATAAATTAAAAACAAACTGTTTATCCATGCCTTACAAACTGATGGGTAGGAAGCCACTGGCTGTTCACAGTTAGTTCTCTCTCTGTTTGCGGACTGTGGAAGATACAGCAGCAGATGCATGTGGACTGTGACCAAAGAGCCAAAGCAAGGTCTAGAACTCCTAATCTCCAAAGAACAAATTCATTCAGGTAAATGTTGTACAGTTTACACAGATGGAAGTCTTGCAATTTTTTTAGAGCTTCAAAATGTCCCTCAGAGTAACAAACTTTTTCTGATGTGCCCTAAAACAGTGCTTAGTTGAGATTCTCCAGCCTGCATGGAAAGTACTCTTGTATGATGAATATGACGATGGCAGACAGCAACTTGTGCAAGCGTGTTACACTCTGGAAATCAGAGTAGGTTGTTGGAGGCTGTGATGGAGGAAGTCTTTTATAAACTTTATATTAAAACCCTTATGTGCTTGCTGTTTGTTAGCCCCTGCTCATGAGTCTGGATAGAAAAAATATTTGGTGATATTTTTCTGTAGATCATATTTAAAGAGGAAAGAATAAAATTCCCAAACAAGTTCTACTTTGCCTATTATCATTGTAGAAATACCCATCTTGTCCTTTGATATGGCTCGTTTCAAATAATAAATAGTTGTTTTCCTCTGGAGATTGAGTCAATACACACTTCCCTTTAGCTGTACAATAAAAAAATGTCATGCCATGAGAGTTATAGTTTTCCTAATTTTCCACAGTCCTAGCAGATATTGACTGTGCATATATCGATATTTACATGAATGTAGTCAACACCTGTAGTAGCTGACTAGTATTTCTTGCTGAATATGTCCCATGTATATGTTATTTGAAGTATGTGACTTGTTTCTGGGATTAGTCTGATCATAATGATTTTTGTGTAGTTCTGTGAAGGAGTAAAATATGGCTTGTGAGGTGAAAAAGAATAAATCCAGGATTAAAAATCCAGGACAGCTCTGTGAGAAGCCCCCATCCACGTCCATACAGCAGTAGGGCCCTCAGTCATCTCCCAATAGTCCAAAGCGCCTGTCCACAAGGTGTTTGTGGGGAAGGCTGAGTAATGCTGCTACAGACCAGGGACACGTCCATGGTAGGAGTACTCTGAGATGGTTCCTGGTCCTGTTCACCTTCATTCTGCTGCCGGTGATAGAATATCTACTAATGAAAGGAAAAAATACTATTTGAGTTGGCTTCCTGAGTAACAGCCTCATGTTCTGGGTCTCAGCTCAGTATTTTTGATGGTCAGTGGGTCTTTTTCAAAACTACTGCTCCTGGATTCAAGTAATTTCACAGAAAACTAAACTTTCAGTTTATAAGTTTCCAACTTTACTGGTTCTAAAAAGAACAAATTGAATCTGGAAGTTCAAAAACACCACAAGGGAAGAAATCCTTCATTTACACCATTTTTACTGCTTGCGACATTGTATGGTAGAAATCCTTTCATATTCAGAAAATTCATATCCAGGGTAGCTGTGGCTGTAGTGAGGATTATAAAAGCTCACAAATATCTTTGAACATTAGTCTAACTCTCTTTCATACAGGCCTGTCAGTTGATTGACTGTAAAGATGCATAGTTGTTTCATGAAGAAATGTCCTATGCAACTTAAATCTTTGGCAGAAATGAGAACACCTCCAACTATTCTTTACGTAGCTTGTCTATAATGATCAGTAAACACCCCTCAAGAAACATGCAAATAAAAATAAAGACTATTTTTCGCCACAAACTGTAATTACTTTAATTATAGGATAATTATATAAATAATGTGTTAGAACACAGCTTTCGTTTTTTTCTTTGTTTTCTAAATATTATCATATTTCTATATTTTCTGATGTGTAAACAGGAAATATTTAAGTTTAGATGAAGAGCAGGTGAACTGCCTGCAATATAAACTGAGACAATCAAATGATGATTAAGCTATTGAAAACTACCCAACTAACAGATAATTTTTAAGTGAGCAGGTGTACTTAGTCATTATAACTTTAAAATGGAAAATATATTTGAATTAAGTTCTAAAACCCCCGTATATTAACAGGACAGTTTTGTCATTGACAACCATACCAGAAAGTTCTGTACAGAGTTAGAAATTCAGATTTTACTCCAAAAGCGTGAATGGAAAGGTAAAAAAATTCCAGAGATTTTCCTTGGAGCAATGATTTGGGATTATATTACTATAAATATACATTTTTATAAATGAACTGTATCAGCATCCAAAGGACCAGGAAAAAAAAAAAATGCCCAGCTAGTGAAAGTGGATACAGATTTTAATTTTTTGCATTTTAAATACTCCATTCTTGATCTTGACTTTTATAGTGCTGTATATGATCTAGTATGTTATACGTGCAAATGTCACATCTTCTGAAAGTCACAATCCTTGCCATCATTATAACAGGTAAATTCACTTGCATGGCACTTAAGTGGATAAATCCACAGGCCTAATCTAAATTAGAAATAGATAAACTTTGTTTACCTGTATTTAGCTGCAACTATTCGACAAGCTTAATGTACAACAGAAATGCCATTTACTCCTTCTTCAGGTTCTTCTGTATAACTCAGTAAATCCTCAGATGCCTCTAATACAATGAGGCCAAAGTTCCCTGCAATCAGATCTCATTGCTAATCAAACCCTCATATTCTCCAAGATTTTGAAATGGGTTCTCATCAACTGTTCTGAAAAATCAAGCTGCCTGTGTAGTTTACTAAATATCAACACGCTTTCCTAACAAGTTAGAAAATTCTGATCAGTGCTAAGCAATATGAAAAATTAGTGTAAGGACCAAATTAGTCCAGCTAGTGAGTAGATATTAACGTTACTAGAATTGCTATAGGACAGTCCTCATGTTATCTTGTTCTTTAATGGCATCAAAAATATTTTATAGCATAACTGTATATGTTGCATGTATATAACTGTTGGTCATAATTTCTAAACTGAGAAAATTCAACTTTATTACTGCTCTCAATATCCTTATAAGCTATAGGCATAAATGCTTCTGGATCCATTTTTTGTGAGCTCAGTTCTGTCCTAGATGCAAAGTTTTCACTGGGGTAATATCACTAGAAGACTTTTATACATTTTGTTGTTGGGGGTTTTTTTGCAGAGCAATTGGCAGAGAAATCACTTTCAAAGGGACAAAGTCACAAGTCACATGCAAATGAAAAAGATTCCAGCTCCAATTCTGAGCCATAAACAATGGCTTATCATTTATTTCTGATGTTTGGAAATCTTAACACCAAAATGTATTCCTTGCTGCTGCCTGTTTTGTTAGCACTCCTTTGGACTCAGAGGGGTTGGCTTCTGCACAGTCACACCCAATGCAAGTCTCCGCAAATCTCTGCGGAGGTCACAGTTAGATCCCATAGTGACAAATCTTTAAAGTATGCTTTAGAACTGTCAGTAGAGCTCAAGCCAGCCTTCTTTCACTGCACAAACGAGAGGGATTTCTTTACTTGTGGATGGAAGCTGTTCACGTTTTTATGGAGAAAAGACTTTCATATGCCAGACATGCTTTTGCAGTTCATTTGCATGTGTCCTCTTGCTAAGACCTTTAGAATTTGAATGTAATCAGAGTGATTTTCCTTACTTCTCATTTTAGGGAAACATGTTTCTTTATACATGTCTCATGGAAAAATGCAGAACGGGTCAAGCAGCAGACTTCCTTGGCCTTTTGGAACGTGCCTAGCTACAGAAGGCACCAGTTTATACTATGTGGCTGTCCTGTTGTTCTGCCTGATTGGACCAATCCGGCCCAAACCACGACAGTGGCATAGCTGGAACAAACATTTACTGTTTATCTAGCAAAGGAGACAACCACCTACGTCTTCTCTCTGCTACTCTGAATGTACAGCTACCCATATTGCAGTACTTGCACACTCCAGTATGACCACTAACATACAACACAAACATTGAAAGAACAAACCCATTGCAACAGCAACAAGAATCTCTTCAGTAGCTGAGATCTCTTCACGTTTGTGAGTTGAAAACACAATATGATAAAGACAGAAATAAGGGCAAGAAAGGCCTATTTACATTTGATAGGACTTTGTAGACTTCCTTGGCCTGATCTCAGTGACATGGTGTGTAAATTATGTCATTTCACTGATTTAAAAGGAGTTCCTCTTTTATCTGGAGCTAGCCAGCACAAGCTCTGAAATCACCGGATTCTACCACTATTTATCAGGAAAATTGTTATTCTAAATGTCTGAGTTTATCCCTTCAGGCATAGTTAACCCATATGCAGTCACAGCATTTCAAATTTTGCTTGGAGCATAAATATGAGTTTAAAGAACTGAAGGAGAGTTTTTATATGTCCTTAAAATTAAGTTTTTTACATAAAATGAGGAAGTGTCTCCACGTATGAAGATTAGGTGCTTATTTTCTCTGCAAGCCCATGGCCATAGCTTTTCTCATCATAAATTGTGTACTTTCTTTTCCACTCTTGCTGGTTTTATTCACCTCTCTATTGTTAGATAATTAAGCGGTAGAAGCTGTTAATATTATGTTAAAAAATTCATCCTATTTCACGGGCTTTTTTCCAGTCTTGTTCCACTATTTTCATGTGAAAACATGGATGGAAACACTTAGTAAAACAAAAGACACACAAAATATCAGAAGTAGAACATTTGTAGCTAATCTTCAAAACTAATTGCCATATGAATCAAAAAATTCAAACTACCAACATGCTGTAGCTTCAAAGAGTTTTTCCTTGTATATGTAGCAACATTTGTGTTGCTTTTAAAGATGTATGTGTATGAAGCATTTCTTAATAAAAAGCATCAAAATCATGCCCAAAAGGTCACTTTGAGCTCTCTTATATGCATGGTATCATCTGCTACGTGAAATTAGGAAAGCTAGGAGGATAAGCATTTTCCTTTAATGAGAAAAGGTGGCAATTTCTCCAACAAATAACTCTGTATGATGGCAGTACAGCTCAGAGAGAGGGAAAAATTGAGGGGAATTACACTGTAGAATCAACATCTTCTCCAACCCCTATGAGAAAGAGCTGTCCATTAGACCAGCTATTCTGACTGGATTTGACCAGTGCAGTATATGTCCATGCCAAGGATTAATTTTTTTTTCAGATCTAGGCACCAAGTGCCTTAAGTTTATAATTTGCATACCTTCACTTCATTTACTGTCCTTGTTTATTCTTTAAAGGGCACTTATTACATTGCAAATGCAGTGTAACATGCACTATACATGGCTTATTGCTATAAATAAGTATGTTACTGTTTGTTTTTTCTTTGAAGTTCCAAGAAGCTACTTAAAAACATCAGTATTGTACTGCAAAAATATGTCTAACGAATTATTGTGGAAAACGTGTGTTCACATAAAGTATGACAATAATGCTGTATATTCACATGTAAAACAAGAGGCTTTGCAGCAGGATATCTGTAGACATCATGCAATGATAACAGCAGGTGTTCTCCTCCTCTGGCCCTAAATTTTATTATGTTTATGGTCTCTTATCCCTACAGATCTCTTGATATGACCTAAAAATAAGAATGCTCTCTCCAGGTAAATAATGGCACAATCTGTTTAGATACAGCTAAAAGCTAAATGGCTTTTCTTACTCCAGCAATTCTGAGTTAACTAGACTTGGCTGATTCATAGTCATCTATGGATTTATCAATTGGAAGCAGAATCTCAGGACATCTCAAGGTAGCTGGTCTAGAAAAGGAACTGTACAATGCACCACGATCTGCTTACTCAGGAAGAAGAATGAAATATAATTGGTTGAAACCATATCTTCCCACTGTCATTTTTAATAAATGAAATTACATCAATTTTAAACTGGGGCCCTAAAAGTCACATAATTCAGAGATCATGGTAATATCTTAGAGAGCTCCAAGTTAAACCCCGAGTCTTTATATTTTGCTCATTCTTTTCAGAACATCTTTAAATTTAACCTCTTTATTTTCAGATGTGGTACCTAATTTGGTCATGACTTATCGGAGACTAATTTTGAGTAGAAAATCCATTTGATACCTTAATGCATCATATAATGGGGTCTCCATCAACTAGGAATTTTGGTCTTTCATAATGCTGATACAAAGGGTTTTGGAAGATAGTAAAACGATAATAAAATTATTCTTTACTCTGAATTTGTACAAAAATGACCACTTTAAATGTGTGACTAGAACTACAGTATAGGCTCAGATTCTCAGAAATGCCTATTTGCATCATTCAATCAACAAAACAGGATTTCTGCTAAAACGGTATAAAAAATGCCAAAAGGTAAGTGAAACCCAGGTCGAGATCCATCAGAACAAGAAGGTACAGAGAAAACAAGCTAAGGAAACACTAACTAGAAAGTGGTCTCAATAAAACACATATAGGAGCTAATCCTTCTCCCACTAAAGACAGTGGCAAACCTAGTCAACTGCAATTGCCCAGCTCGCTCTGATATGGCATACAAAAATAGTATTTAAGAGAAGGGGAATGTAACAGTTAAACTTAGTCTTTTATGTCAAAACACTCATTTACTAGTGCTATTAGGACCCCCAAATTAAATTGGCTTTTGGATGATGACTCATTCACAAACCACTCTTGATTTGTGTCAATACATTAGTATTGTACGTCTTTGATAACTGGTTCAGCTGAATGACTTTTAGTCACTGTACTGTTCATGAATGGCTCATTTTGATTAATCATTATTTGTGGGATGTTATTGGTCATACAGTATATTTTCTGCTTCTTGATTAGCTGACTGAAACTTTAACAAAAGATAATGAGATATGACTAACAAATAATGAACAGTGAGTAATGAACAATGTATTTCAGGTATAAATTTGGAGAATATTGGTGATTCACAGACACTGTTTTGAATACTGTGAATACTGGGCCACAAATATTTGGAAATATCTTCTATCATGGTAGCAAGAATAGCAACAAATCTACGGTCATTCATTTGTGACTATATTGCAAATGTGTTTCTTGCATCATTCCACCAACTCTAACTCTGAAGTAGGTACATAAATTAATGCAACCTGTTTAATAGAGGTACAGGAGCTCAAATTGAGAAGTGATTCCAAATAAACTGCTGAATTGATCCTGAGTGTCCCTCTTAATTGATTATTTTTCATCTAAAATCTCCCAAATTCATTTTTGAGTCTCAATAAAAAATAAACCTCCACCTGGGAATAAAATCAAATATCAATTTTTTTAAATGGCATAGAACAGGTTAGTTTGTAACAACTGGTTGCAGCTGCTGGATTGATTTTAGTCTTCTCAGATTATATTGGTGACGTTCTGGTATGTTTGCAGTAAATACAGAATAAAGGGCTCTCTTTGCTACAGTAGTTAGCTGCTTGCAAAATCTAATTAAGGCTTCATATTCCTTAACCATTAACATTATTCCTTTAATAAGCACTAAATTAGGCAGGCATATGTGTCATATATCATCAGGAAATCAAACAGAGAAGGTCAGGACTTTTATGACTTTCCATGACATTTGAGTTACAAAGAGTAAATCCCATAGACCCAATTATTCTTCCCCTGTTTTTTAAGGATGAACAAATCTAAGAAATCCTAAATAAACTTGTACTAAGGCTGAAATAATGGAGTGATTAACTTTCATTGAACTTCTGTTTCTAAGCTGCCATCATGAAAGATGCTATAAATACTGTTCATACCTATATTTTCTGCATTTTTTTTTTATTTTACCCCATGGATGCTACACTGAAATCTATTGGTTATAAGCCAAAATGAATCTTGAGGCATGCAGGGAGAAATCTCACTCATTGGAGTGGGAGCTGCAGTGTTCACTTATTTACGAGATGAATTTGGATAGTTCTTTTGCAGGAGTCAAATCAGAATTTAAAACAAACCCTTACAATGGCTGCACTTTCTGTGCTGGGCTTTGTTTAGTCAGGTAGATTTCATTCCTGCTCTTCATATTCTCTGATGTTTAAAATGGCTCCTAGGAGGATAAATCAGTTTCTTTTTTCATAGAGAAAGTTAACACAAACACTAGATAACTTGCAGAGACTTCAAAGGAAAATGATAAAAATGCTTTTCAGACATAGAAAAAAAAAATCCTCTGCACTCTTCATCCTCTCTGCATTTCCTCAGCTTTACAATGAACAGACATGCTTAAGAAATTTTGGCTGAAAGAGGCCAACTGAATTTTCAGAAAGCATTTTGTGTTCAATTCAGTGCTGGAAAAAATGAGAGTGGATGTTTTTCTAATCTTAGGATCAAAGCGAGTATCCTACTGTTTCTGAAATTTAACCCTGGAATTCAATGAATATAAATATAAGTGGTGAAATACTCTGATTTTGAAAGCAAAATTGAATGGGGTTTTCTTCAGCTAATTTAAAAATAACAATTATTTTTTTTAAAAAAATACACATACCTTTGGTACAATCATGCAGCTCCCAAACAAGGAAAATGAAAATCCAGCATTATCCATTCTTTCTGTGTTTAACCAAAGCACCTGCTTCACTTGTATCTCTCATTATAGAATTTATTATTCAGTTTCTCAGACCCACTCCCGTATCATAACAAGTATTTTGCATTTATCAGAAAGGTACATTTAATAGCATATTTCTAAAATGGTCAAAGATTAACACTCTTCAGTCAGCATAAAAGAATCTACTCGTAGCATGAGTCAATACAAAGAATTGACTACAATTATTTTATGACTCAATATGTGACTTGGGTTAACCTTCTTTTTTAAAAATGAAGTTTCTGTGGCAAGCAGGAGCAAAGAAATTTAGAAAGCAAAGTGGGACATCTAACATAGATCTTCAGTACCTGGAAATCACCACGATCTTGGATCCGTGTTACAGTCTGAGGCCCATCCATTTTCTGCATGCAGCCTGGGTGTTCTCACCGTCCCCAGAAGCTTTCTTCTCTGAATTGTCTTATGGCCAAGAACCTGTAGATAGGGACAAAGTAGATCCTGACATGTCTTTTTCCTTATATCTTTCAGTAAACATGAAATTACAAATTACATTTATTTTCCCTTGTTTTCATTTTCTGAACTGTGCTCCTCTTTTCTAAGGCCTTCGCACAGATCCAGTCACGCAAGAGGAGCAGAAATGGCTAGGAAGAAACCCTGAGAAAGCACAAGCCACCACTTTTTCCTTCACTCTGAAAATGAGATGCTCTTCTCTGGCAATCTCTGGCAGCAGTCAAGAGAGGTCTGTGGCTAGGTCTGTGTTATTTATGCAAAAAGGTGCTGCTGAATAGCTGCAAAATAGATAAATCATAACCATTTGTACACCTTTGCCTGGTGTCCCACATGGAAGGGAAGGTGCAAATTGCTCAGATGGAGGAGCTCTCTGCTGCAATATGCTCTGCAAAGAGGAGATGTAGAAGAAAGGTGGTATAGCTGGAACTCACACCCATTTGTTTCTGAAAAGCCAGAGGACAAAACCAGTGAACAAACAATCCCACTGTGCTTTTTGCTACTGCGAGGGAAGATCAGTGAGCAGCCTGGCTGTTGGGCTTTCACTATAAGTTTTAGTGCCTACAGAGATGAGAAAAATCCACTCTCTACCCCTTATATTTCTCCCTTCTCTCTCCAGACATTTGATGATTTTTATCATTTTAACATTCATTTTCCCATGCAGAAGAGTTATTATGCTCCATTTTATTAATTGAATTAACTGGTTAATTAAATTAAGGTGTGATCCTTATACCCACAGACAAAATGTATTTTATGGTACAGTTTCCCACTGAGTGTCACAGGGCCCTACATACATAACTTACGTTAACAACAATGGTCATTACCTGCTTAACCATCTCAGATTAATGAAACATAGATTCCTGAACGTCACAGCAAGCTCCTCCGAAATTCTGGTTTGCAGTGACACTCGGATCCTTGCAGCTCTGACCAGTCATGGAATAGTTTTTGGCATAAGTCCACTAGTGGTGGCCCTTTCTGACACGGAGAGACCTGTGAATGAAGATGTGGAAGTAATTTCAGCTGCTTTGTTTCTCTTCCATTAGCTTTCCATGTATGTATTCGTAAATACACATACATGTATTTATATGTAGATCTCTGATCATACGTACAGGTGTATTCATATATGGGCATGTAAGTGTTTATGTTTATATAGACCTAAACCTTCACATTACATATTCATAGTCATTGTGACCATTAGGCTAATTCAAAGAATAAAGGTTTCACTGAGATTCCGGTTTAACAACGCTTAATGATATATTCATACCTAACTGAGTAGATGAATCAATAACTAAATCATGACTTACATGTAAATACACATTTCTCTGCATCCTCTTTGAAACAGCAAATTGTTTTTAAACCTTGGTATAAATATTATCCTCTTGCACTACCTTGTTTGGCACTACCTTGATGTACTGAACTTACTGACTGTAAGTTGTGTTGGCAGTACTGAGTGCATTTGCTCCCATATGTTTTAGATATTACAGAGTCCTGGGCCTGACAAATATTTGGGCTGGAGGCCATGTAGCAATTTCAGATCTATAGGCTCAAGGCAAATAATTGTGGAAAAATACTAGATTGAGGAAGCAGAGTTGAAAAACTTGATGTGAGCAGTAGTGTATGAAGAAAAAGAAAACAAGAGGCTGAAGAGCTCTGAGGTCTAATTATGAGGGCTAATACACAAAGACTTTCTGCCCCTAGCTAAACTGTGGGATTCGGGAACAGCTCCCAGCTCACAGGTCCTGCTCTGCACTTCAGCTGCATCCTAGCTCCGGATTGGGATGAGTCTAATTTGTGCACTGTTCTCCCTGTCCTGCTCTTCTATAGGAGGAAAACTGAAAGCCACGCAATTAAAATGTAAAGCAACCACAGAAAACCCTAGCTTTGTCCCCAGTGCTGCCAAGCTGTACCAGCCATGCAGCATACTGTTATCTTCTGTTCCTGTATCTCTTGTGAGAGATTGCTTTATACACAGAGAGCTCCACAACTGAAAAATTTATCTGAAATTCACATGGTGACACCCTTTCCTTTATCATGGTAGCTCTCATAGTTTGCTAGTGCTATGGTCTTTTGTTATATTTAAAAAAGCAAACCTATGTTTTTCAAAACAAATACCTGCTTCTAGCTGCCCCTCTTTCCTTTTATTGGCAAACAGGTTAGCTAAAAATGTATTTGCTATTCTAAGAATGAAATTAAGGAAAGGGATACTGTTATGTCCATTTTCACAGCCATACTGTGAGAGACGTTAACATTGCCCTTCTTTGGTGTAAAGTTGTGTCACCTGGCAAGGAAGTAATCTCATGTAAAGATGTACTTTTTACAGATCTGCTAAAAAGATCCAGCAAAACAAACTCAACCTTGGTTAAATTATGTGCCTTTGAAAAGCATACCTTAAGGTCTCTTTAGAGGTCTATTTGCTGAAGATTTCCTCTTTAATAAGGTTTGGTGTAGCTGTAAAAAACCTACATACAATCCAAACTATATATGTTTCATCACCACAAAGATGAAGATTGAAATCTGGAAGAGAAAGATGAGGACTTTCTGTGAAGACTAGGTGAAGTGGGCAAGGACCTTGTAAAGCACAGAATCATAGAATAGTTTGAGTTGGAAGGGACCTTTAAAGATCATCTAGTCCAACCTCCCCTGCAACGAGCAGGGACATCTTCAACTAGATCAGGTTGCTCAGAGCCCCGTCCAGCCTGACCTTGAATGTTTCCAGGGATGGGGCATCTACCACCTCAGAAGAGAGTGTAGATCAGTAAATAAGGTATTCAGCTCTTGATCAAGCTCACTCCATTAACATTGGCATCAAGTACTCTTGTCTTTATACCTTGCTTTGCACAGACTCAGTGTTCCTGAAATGTATACTAAGGATTGCATCTGAGGTTTGCTGGTGAAAAAGTCTTCAATTAAAAGAAAGGTTAAGGTACCTCAATATGGTTGAATAAAGGGACTTTATCCTGTTATGAAGAATTAGCTTTTAACAACAAAAGTGTCTTCCATATTATCATTATGAGATCAAAATATAATTGTACAGAATCATACTGTCTTCCATAAATGTTTTATCCCCTAAGATTTAAGGGCATAAAAGTCCTAGTGAAATTAAATTCTAAATGCTTTTTCAACACTCATCAAAGACAGAAAATGATACTGGGGTTTGGCCAACGAATTCTTTCTATTCAGATTCTTTGCCCAGCAAATCATAAAATAATTCTTTCAAGGTTGTGTCGAACTTAAAAAGAAGCTGCAGCTCACTGAAAAATATATGTCAATTCTTAAACTTCATGAAAAATTCCTTCAGAAAATTCTGGCATTTCTGACGTGATGTAATCTGCTCACTGGCAATGATTGCACAAAGACAGACAAAATGTACCACAGGCATTTTTGTGCTATGCAAAAATAACAAACAAGGTATGTGACTCGCTATACTGAATATGAGCTTCAAGTAAGTGTTGCTAATAGGTCAGTAAAGCCTCTGTGGTATTGTGGTATCAACAAGAATTCAGGGGGTAAAATGCATGAGATAATATCAGTCTATCATGTTTTTCACACTCTTGGGTGAAAAACGTCCTGGCCTACTCATGCCCCCAGAGCTGGAGTTATCAGCATTCTGCTTCTCACCTCCAAGGTCAAGATTAATTTCCTTTTTTCAATACTTTTACCTATGAAGAATGAACTAAATAAATGGGATAGACAGATAAAGTATTTTATGAATAAATTAGGAAGTCTTTCCCTCCTGTCATTGTCACCCCTTGAAGTGACAGATTAGCTGCTGATCTGAAATCTATCAAGTGAATTCCTGAGCTAACACCCTCCTGCCCTCCCTGGAGAAACCCCTAGCTAAATAGAAAACAGCTATAAAAAGATCTTTCCTGCAGAAAGCTAAAGATGCTGAATCTTGGAGCTGCAGGTCTCACTCTACCACACAGACTCAAATATTATACAGTCATTTTCTGCTAGGAGCAATAATACTTTTCCTTTCAGAAAAGCAGGATTTGCAAAGCCTGACAGACTCCACAGACCTCCTTATTAGCTTCTCTAAGTTTTAACTAAGATCTAAATCTATGTTGTTTATTCGCATAGAATGTGCCTTTGGTCTTCATTGCTAATTAATTCACTTTACGAAGTCATCTGCCTAATGTTTAAAGTTGTTTTACAAACAGGAGGTTCAAAGTTGAGGCTGCCTCTTCATCTTCAGCGTACCTAGCTATGTCTACGTGATGTGGCACATATGGAATGTAGCATTGTTCATTGATCTAACACACTCAAAATGTGTAGACACCAGGGAACAAATTAAGGGCAAAATCGTCCTCTCAGATCTGTTGTGCATGGATCAGAGATAAGCAGTACAAATTAGAGCTTTTCTCAGCTGCAATGCACAAATGTTGCTTCACGAGTTCCCCTCTAGGTTTCAAAAAGAGGTTGTGCCAGTTGTGCAATAACATCCTCTTTGGGCCAGGCAAATCTCCAAGGGTGTGTGGTCTGGCCAAAAAAAGACCATTTTATCTTTCAGGGCTTCTCTCCCGTTAGACGTTTGTACATACACACTTCACTGAACATGAGATCGAATCAATACATGCAGACCTGCTTGGGAATGAAACATGAGCACTCAATAAAATAAATAAAGAAAGAAATATGTGTACAGTCCCCAGCCTGATGAAGAATTCAAATTGCCTCAGAGTGGTTTTACAGGTTTATACACAGACCTTGTTTAATTTTCTGTTAATTCCCTGTGTTGTCTGCTTATTGCAATTTACTTTTACTCTAATTAAAATAAAATATTAGTCAAGGTTGCTGTGTTTATCCTTCATCAATATAGCCAGAAGAAAGCCAGTGCATGGGTTAATGATAGATTTTCACCTCCTTTTAATGTTCACGGTGGCTGTAAATTTAGATTTCCATGTGATTAAAAGGAAGGTTGTACTGCGTGCTGAACTACATGTGAAGCACGTCTGCTCTCGGTCCAAACGTTATACCATACTTCGCTGGTCACTGAGGCAGGTTCTTGTCAGGGTATTGCTACCTGAGAGCCAAGAGACAACTATTGCTAGTGAGACAAATACTGTGAGATTTGTACCTATGATATATGTAATATGTTTGTTCGTGTCAGCCAGAATATTTTTTCTCATGTACAGGAGGGAGCGATCTTGTGTTTTGTCTGTGAAATAAGACTCTGAAACAATCGAATATATTGAATTCATTTCCAGATATGGCATCAGTGATTGGTACGCTCCTAGATAGGTGTTCACGGTGTTTATGCTCTAGTAATCTGCTCCCGGGAAGAGATCCATCATTTCAGTGCTCTGAGGCGTCTGGGCTCTGAGCTCTGGGAGGGATTTGGGACTGCTGTCTTAGAAATGGGTTTGATCGATTTAGTGCCTAGGATGTGGGAACAGCGACCGCTCCAGTTTCTAAAGAAAATTCTCTGGCTCCTGTGAATATTAAGAATAGCTGAAAATCAGATTATAAATCCAAGGTCATGTACAAAGTCTAAAGCAGGGTTAAAACTAGTGCCTGCTCTGAGCAAAAAACCTTTCTTCTTGCCTCATCGAATATTCCTCATTGAAATCAATGCAACTAGTCTGGATTTCTTCCGGCTTGTAAATGTAGTCGAAATTAATTTGGATCGTAAGACTTATATCTTTTGTATTTACAAAAAACCACAAAAAAAAACAAAAAAAAACCCCAGCCCAGTATTATTTTTAAAATGTCACTATTGTCCTGTATTGTCAGCAAAAGACTTTTGAATGCTAAGGCTGTTGCATTTTTCTCTTTCAGCTTTCGAAAAGCCTTTTTGCGCTGGGACAAGTGCATGACTAGATAATAGTTTGATATCTTTTCATGATAAAATACTCCTTAGCTGAGGACAGAAATATGTCCTTATCTACTGACGTTGTTTATGAAAGAAATACAACCATCCAGAAAGATAGTGTCTTTTGTTTTTCTAAATTGTTTAGTTGAAAAAGAGACTGTGATCTGCTGATATACAAATAAATGTCCCACGTTAGCATCTCTCTGCCTAGCTATCACTGCAAGTTCTTGAAACTACTGAGCCAAAAAATAAAGGTGGGAGGCAGTTTCTGTGGGTGAAGCACGGCATTTCAGATATCATCACAGAGCCTATTCACCAAATTACTGTAGATAAGAGACTTTTCTTTGCATAAAGGGCATTTATACTCCTCTCAGAATTGTATTTTTATCCCCAAAGACTGAACAATACGATTAGGAGTTCAGTATTCTGTGTACCAAAGAGAGGGAAGGAGACATGGCCTCATTCATGTGCACTTTCTTCTAGAAATTCAGAACCTTCTGGTTTTTTTGCAAACATGCACACAGACATTAGGCAGAGGACTATAGATTTGTCTTTGCCTGCAAACCACTTGGAGGATGGTGATCTTATCTAGCCCAGACTTTCAAATACAAAAGTCATTTCGCTCAAAATATTATTTGTAAATGAGTTCTGTAAAGTCAAGCCAGGTGCCAGTGTCTGAATAGCCAGTCTTCTCTACCCTATTTTTATAACTGGAAAGCAACAGAGATTTTGTAATCTGATGCACTAACATTTTCAAAAAAACCAAACATTTTGAAAAGAAGAAGGCCTTAACATTGACAAAAAATGCTCATCTAGCCATTGTTGAAATTATAAGAACTCACCAACTCCTCTTCAGTTTGAATGCCAGTGGGTGAAGACAACAAATTCTAAGTATTTTAACCAGTTTTTAGAGCGTAGAAAGCATTTCTAAGGTGTTAGTGGTGCAAATATACATGCTTTTTAAAAGTAAAATAAATGAAATCAAAAGGAGATAGTCCTACTTCTATAGTCTCCAGAGTAGCCCCCTGTGTAAGACAAGCAGGATGAGGATTAAAGTCGACAAAGGGAATTAAATATCAATAAATGACAACCATTTGAGACTGCAAGGAAAAGTAATGTAAAAAGGATGGCTGCAAGTCTTTCCCAGTCCCACCAGTTTCAACAGGAATAAGTCTCTGCACTCAGCCTGAGGTCTACCAGGGTCCACCACGCCAGAAGATTTCTAACCTTAAAGACTGGTTTTGAGACTTGAGAAAAGCCAAAGTCAGCTCCAAATTTTGTTCACCCCATTCATAGGAACAGGCTTCCAAAGACAAGAAGGATGCTGATATATGGCGATCAAGCTTTGGACCAGTGTACAGAAGGAGCATAAAAAGTGAGCAACCATCAACTCTAGGAAAATAGGACCCTTAGGAATTATCTAAAGGTCATAGAAAATGAATAAATATTAATGCACTTATCATGCAGAATCTGAGAAATGTGCTGTTATGACTGAAATATTATTCAAAGACAAGTATTGTAATTAAGGTTTTTCTTTTCCCTAGGCAGTGATAAAGAAATGCTGGGTTTATCCTCAGCCTTTAGCCAGCAAGTGCTTTTTTCCCTCCCTTAATTCTAATGTGAGTTCTTAATGCAATAACCCTTTCAGATTGAATGAATAGCTAGTTAATTCTTCAAAAGTGTGGCATTCCTGTTGCTAAGCATTTAATTTCCGTCCCCCCCTCCTTTTCTCTTACTTCCAGGTGCATTCTTGGGCTACAGCGGTTGCTAGTTTGTGTAACCCCATGAAGTCAGAAGGCTTAAGAGCCCCTAGAGCTAATACAAAATGTATGAGCGTGCCATATCTCGAAATTCCTGCTGTCGGAAGTGCCGGCTGAGAGGGGAGACAGGAAACCTGAAGGGGAGAGGCAGACAGAAGTCCCGAAGGAAAAAGAAACGGGGAGAGGCAGGGAAAGAAAAAAGACAGCCAAGGCGGTTGAGAGCATAAAGAACACAGGGGATGGGGAAGACCAAAGACAACCGGAGCTAAAGGCTCAGCTGGGCTCAGAGGTGCTGGCTGTAGGGAGGCAAACCTCGCTGAGTGATGCTGACAGGGTTCAGAGGGGCACTCGTAGCCCAGCACTGATATTAATCAGGTGTCCATCCCCCTTTTCTTCCAGGACAGACACTTGCCTCACAGGAGGAAGGCTGAGCCCACCAGGGGACGGTGCGAAACAACTGCAGGCATCACGACTTTGTGCTGTAGGGCCAGGCTGGCACCAAAGGGCACACAGGAGTCTGTCGCTCCCCGCACCCAGCCTGCGCTCAGGGGTGGCAGTCACACGTATAGGACAGGCTGTGGGGCACACACAGGAGATGAGCCTTCTGACACAAAAGCGTGTATCGAACTGTCCCATTTTCAACAGCAACGAGGACAGACAGGTTCTTATGGTGCTCTGCTTCAACTCTGGGCAAAATGATGTGGCACATGCCTGGGGCTTGCAAGCCTCCAGCATGAGTCTGGCCACCCTCTCAGCCGGGGGGACTCTGAGAGGCTAAATAAAATAGAGGGCTGCAGTTGGCAGGCTGTAATGTTACCTTCTGTAATTTCTGCGGTTTTCTTCAGCGCCAGCTTTGCCCGTCTTGTTATAATGAGGCAATTAATATTGGCTACGTATATGATGTGGGCTGCGGGAATGTTGGGGGATAGTGAAGCTATCAGTTAGGCGCAGAGGCAGCTTCAAAACCACGGTGGTTTTGAAGGTTTGCAGCATTCCACTGGCTGAAGTCTTAACTGAGATAAAGCTCAGAAATATGCTGTTTTAACCCAAATCTTCCAGTGAGCAACCGGGGCAAAAATGCACAAGTAGATGAAAACAGCTTCAGCCTAAACATGTACAGGCAGGAGCTATCTCTGCATGGGTTGTGGCTGCCTTTTACAGTGTTACCGGCAAAACTTGAGGACCACTGGTTTGGAAAAGAGAGAAAAGGTGAGACAAAGAGCAAAAGCTATTAAATTGCTACGGCACTTTTTGGGGGACTACATGTTACAGGAGGATCCCCAAAAGTCCTGCTTAGCTGTGTAAGCGTGCTGTTGTCATTAGGTCCTAGGAAATGAATTTATTTCATCACTTTCCTACTCCTTGTTGTCTTCACCCACCTTCCTGCTTGCTTTCTCCTCTGTTAGACGTGCTTCCCGGGGCTGGGCTCAGGCACTAATAGTAGAAACTCCCGTATATTCAGGCAAACCCCTTTGTCCTGCTCTGCTTTCTCCTGATTTCTGAGAAGGAACAGAATATTGCAGAGTGGATGGACCCTCCCAGGTGCACTCTTCCACAGACAATGGGACATCTGCCATCAGCTCCCGAGAGCAACGAGAAAACTGGGAGCCACGGGATGGTAGCAGGGCTGGGTCACGGGGTTGCTGCAGAGGAGCCCAGGGCTGCAAGGCTTTCCAGGGCCCCGCAGAGAGGTGTGGGGCCCAGACGCACAGCAAAGAGATGTCTGTGTGTGCAGAGTGCTTGATCCTCATCTGGGTTGTGCTGGAGGAAAAGGATGCTGGAGGAGGATGATCTTTATCCAGCCTGACCTGGACCATTTATAACGTTATGGATCCTGGTCCCCTAGGTAACCCCCAAACTTGAAGGTGCCACAAGACCTGAATCCTATTATAGAACTTGCCACCAAACAACCGAAAAGCAAGGCCTCTATCTTTCTTCAGTGGGCTTTAGTGAGGAGCTGAGCTATGTCACACTTGTGTGGAGGGGCAGAATTGTGGAAGAATATACAGCACATTTTGCTTTCGATGGTACCACTTCTGCTATTGCATTGCAACAGGCCAGAAAGTCATTTGCTTTTATGGCAGGAGTGATGCGATGCATGTAAACAGAAAACCCTTTCCCTTTGCCAGAGCACATGGATGAAACCCAAACTCTAAAAATGATAAACACACTTTTTCATTCAAGTCTTCCTTGTCCCAGATTTGCTCAGCTGCTGTCTTTGGGATATATGATGCATGCCCTGCTACTCCCTGAGCATCTGCTATGGGCCACTACGAGAGACAGAGAAATGGGCTAAAGGGACCTCTAGTTTGAGCCAATATGTGCTTATGAGGCAGCTCCTGCTCGCACTGCAGGCAATCCAGCATTTGTGCTGTCTGTGCAGCAAAATGAGGGCTCAATTAGAGCATGAGCTAGTATAATTCTGCTAGGTCGTCGAGACTGGTATAGGTACAAAAAGCACTGAGAGCGCAACAGCACTGGCTCTACAAAATGCAAATCAGAACATATTGTCGCCGAGGACCCTCTGTGTCTCCTCTGGCTGTTAGCAAAGCTCGTGCTCAAGCCACCATACGGCCATTGCTACCATTCCTCATCTGAGCTCAGTAGCAGATGTGTGTCTACATTTTCACATAGACGTGTAAGCTTTCCTCAGGATCCGTGGGTTTCTCTCTCTTGCTGGCCTCCTGATAGTGCATACCTCGGGATCGTCAGTCCCTGACTCCCTCAGGCTACGTCTGTACTGATAAAGCAGACAGACGCCGAGCCGGGTCCCCAGCCTGGCACACGGGTGCCATACGGTCAGGTCGCTGGCACGGCTCCTGCTGCTGTTTTTGGTCCGGGCCAACTTCTCTCACAAGCAATGCCTGGGCACAGCTGGGAGTTAGCATCGGCCAGACTTCATTCCCAGTTGACAGTTTGGGGCTATTTTGGAGGGTAAAAAAAAGTAGTTATATAAGTATGTTTTTACCTGGCTACTCAGGGAAAGGAAAAATGCCCTGGCCCTTTTTAGTTTATCAGCAAGAACATAGCCTGGACCTGGGTCTGAAAGAACAGTCAAGTTCATGGGGAAAAGAATGTAACCTGGCTTCTCTGAATGTTAGGATCTATTACCCTGTAATGGCACATGCATTTTGCTTGCTCTCTAACCTTGGGTTATAGGAGACACCAATGATCAGTCCAGACATTAGCATAAAGATGTATGGTTTTGATAACTATTTACTTACCAAAACACCAAGGGGTGGGGTGGGAGGGGGAGGCTGAGGGGGGTGAGGGATAACCCCATGGAGTCTAGAAATAGCCACTTAGTCCACTCTTACAAATCGTAGGCAAAATCTACAGTCCATAAAAAACATTTGCATGTCCCTAGCTCTCCCAATTTCAGAATTTCAGGTCCTTTAGTACAGAAGACTAAAACCTTCAGAATCACAGTGTGCTGTAGAAAGGGAGAACCTGGACACTGCCATGACTGAAGGCTTCTGAAAGAGGAGGGAGGCAGTGAACGGAAAATGCCCGTACCACCTGAGGAAGTGCAATTTCGTGCAAAGAAGCTGAGGCAGAGGATGGGAAATTCAGTGGTTTCAGACACAGTGAACTTAATGTGAAAAAGCCAGATCTTTCCTCTGCCTGCATAGCTGCAAAGTTATCCAGCCCTGGATAGCCCCTCTCATCATCAAAGCTGTCAGTCTTGTTTTTTCTTCATTCGCTAATTTGATGCAAGGGGGAAGTTCAGGTGTGAGACTTTACGTGCAGCCCTGTAGCTCATCTTCGCTATCTCAAACAATCTTGCCTAGCTTAGAAACACTCACCTGCTTCTGAATTCTGGGGCTTCAGCAGTGCTCAGAGAGCAAGAGTGGCACTTTTCAAAATCATATTAAAACGTGCTTTAAAAGCGGTGGTGGGGATAAAGACAGAGGTAAATCAGATTTTAGGAGGTGTCAGTGCAACAAACGGGTGATGGGATCCCCTTGCAGCACAGCAGCTGGCTGCTACTGGAAGCGGCACAGGCAGGACGGCTGCAGCTACGGTGTTAAGGGACCTGATCCCACAGACCTACTGCAGGCAGAACTGCTGACTCACGGACCAGCTGCACCCTAAGAGCTTCAAGTTCTGGATGTAGAGCTGATGATTACAGCTTGAAGTTGAATGCAGCACTGACTGCGCAGGTAGAAAAGCAAGCAAACAAACAACGGAAAGCCTGGGGAGTGAGACTAGGTGACTTCACCTCGTTCAGCCCAACATGACTTTGGGTGCGACATGAGCCATTTCTCAGTAGAGTGCAGCAACGTATTGGTCTGGTAAAACGGAGCTGCAAACTCCTTGAAAGAGAGAAAAAGGGGAAATACTGCTTTCCTTTGCCAAATGCATTACCACACAGCAAAGAGGGGTTCAGCACAATGGAAGAGAAGGAAGCTAATGAGCTGCTGCTAGTTTCACAGCCCTAACACCCTATGTGAAAGTTATATAGTGGGCAACTTGCTTCTTCTACAACTTTGCCTTGGTGGTACTGGGGTGAAATTGCTTTTGCAGCTCAGTTGCTGAATTGTACCAGTTGTAATCAAGGTCATGACATTTCTCCCAAACAGCCTCGGTATTGATTCTTCATTCTGTTTTGTTTTGAAAATGTTAACAGCACACACTGGCTACATATCAATGTAATGAAAAACGGGGGGGTGTCAGGCAAAGCTGTTTGTAGCACACAGTACTGCCGCTTTAAGAGCCGGCTGCGCAGCACAGAGAATAAGCAGTGTGCACTAGTCTAGAATGAAATGGACTACAAATAAATTATTAAGCTTTTCTAGGAGGCAGACGGGACATTTTCACCTAGGCTGCAATGCGTGTCATCACATACAGAAAAAGGATAAACAGGCTTGGGCCAACTTGATGAAAATTGATAGTGACTTACACATCCCTATTCAAAACCAGTCATATCCAGATTAAGGTAGCCTCAGACAGCAATTTCCAGAATAATCCTACATAACACTTTCCAGGCCTTCCTAATCATTAGTATGTGTTGATTAGAAAAGGGCTTTAATGTGCTGATTCAGAAATTCCATGCTTGTTTGCTGCATAACTAGAGGGGAAACATTTTCAAGTTTGTCTTTTCATATTCACTTGGTCCTGTGGCCTATGAAAGGCAAAGATGTTCTTGCGGAAGCTCCCTGCTGTAGAAAGTGATCCTGGCTGTTTTGGTCTGATTAGATATATCTTTGCATGACAACATGATTCCATCTCGAGGCAAAATTTTCAAATCCAAAAAATCCATTAGGACTTTTTGGGAAAAAAAATTCAGTCTTAGCCCACAGTCCGAAAGTTAGTGCAGTTTACTCAGACAATCTGCCCTATTCATCTCACAGAGAATTGACACCATTTTTTTTCCAATGAAAACAGTAAAGGAAACATCATAGCATCAGGATATGTTTCTAAGTAGTGTTTCAGATGGACATTAGGCAACCGGGAGGAATTCAAACTCTCAAATTCAAAGCATATGGATTATAAATCTCTTCCAGCTCCTAACCTTGCAGCATTTGCTGTCCTGGGTCCAAATTTCTTGTCAACCTTTATGATGCCATGATATGGGACAGCAGGTTTGGAGCACACGTGGCAAAAGATAACTAGTTTTAACATTAAATGATTGTCTTTACTTGCCATCCCAAAACCATATTTGAATCCCCACTCTACACCTTTGCACAGAGAAGGGGGAGCATGTTGGAAGGGACCTCAAGGGGTCATCTTCTTCATACCCCTTCAGAGAACAAGGATCAGTTATACCTAAGGCACCACACCTAAGCCTAAACGTAAAAATCTTCACTAATTTTAATTTGACTTGCGCTTTGTTATCTTGCTTTAACACTTTCATAAATCTCATGACTAGATTTTTCCCCCTTTTGTATAATTTAAATCTCATTTGTTGCAAAGCAAGCTGATTTCTTCTGACCCTTCCTCTCTTGGACTCAGGGGATAACTGACCATCCTCTTTTTATAACAAACTTTTACAATTTGGGAGGTCATTATCACCCTTCTCTCTTCCTTTCCTTTTTACTAAATGAAATAATGCCTTTCCTCCCTGGCCACATTTGATAGAAACTAATCATTCCTGATGATTTCTTCTGGATTATCTCCAGCTGATACACATCTGTCTTTAAGTGCAATGCCCCAAATTGGATATAGTACTTCCACTGAGGCTTCTCCAGTGGCAAGTAGAGCAGAATAATTTCATTCCTCTGTCTTACATCCAACAGTGCTCTTAAAAACATCCCAGAATGAGACTTGTTCTTTTGCAGCAGCCTTATACACATTTGTAACACACTGTAAACTTTAGATACTTTTGCTGCCCTATTGCTACGTGGCCCATTTTAAATCCTCACTCCCAAGTTCCCAGGCTCCACTTGTTCTTTGGGAATCTCCATTTTGCTGCTTTCAAATTGAAGATGCGCACCTTGCTTTGGAATCCTATATAGTCTTTGGAAGACTATGTTGTACGTCTTCTTAAGTGATACAGGTGCTCTCCCTGCTCCACCAGTCACAACACCAGTGACAATATTGAACATGGTCAAAAGCAGATATTCCTGCTTGAAGTGCACTTCTAGGTTGACCACAAACCATTATTAACTACAGTTCATCCGAGGCTTTTCATTGCATTCAAGTACTAAAAGGAAAGGGAGCTCCTTTGACAGGAATAAATAAATTATAACTTCATTTTCAGTATGACTCAGTTTGGCACCCCTAAAGATGGAAAAACATTTCACCCAGGCAGTTGTATCTCAGGTTGCCCTAATACAAGTGTTATTTTGAATAAATCTTCTGCTTCACCTCAACAGACAAAACGTATTACCTTTAGCCTGGATAAACTTCATTGCTTTCAAAAGAAGTAAAGGCTCTGAAAATGGTAAGTGTGCAAAAAAACTATGGATGAATTTGGTGTGTCAGTGATCTTGAATTCTGGATCTGGAATTGCACTGAGAGGCAGTGAGTGTACAATGGAAATATATTTAATGTAGCCTGTCCCAGAGAGAGAGAGAGCAGCTTTCCTCTTTCTTGAGAAGAACTTTCTAGAGCTTCTGTGAGGCTTCGAAGAACCTAATGAGGTTCAACAAGAGCAAGTGTAGGGTGCTGCACCTGGGGAGGAAGAATGCTAGGCACCAATATAGGTTAGGGGTGGACCTGCTGGAAAGCAGCTCTGAGGAGAAGGATCTGGGGGTCCTGGTAGACAGTAAATTAGCCATGAGCCAGCAATGTGCCCTTGTCGCCAGGAAGGCCAATGGAATCCTGGGCTGCATAGAGAAGAGTGTGGCCAGTAGGTCGAGGGAGGTCATTCTCCCCCTCTACTCGGCACTGGTGAGGCCACAACTGGAATACTGTGTCCAGTTCTAGGCTCCCCAGTTCAAGCGGGACAGGGAACTTCCAGAGAGAGTCCAGCATAGGGCAATGAAGATGACTGGAGGATTGGAGCACCTCCCTTATGAGGAAAGGCTGAGAGGGCTGGGACTCTTTAGCCTGGAGAAGAGAAGGCTGAGGGGAGACCTTATTCTTGCTTCTAAGTATCTAAAGGGTGGGTTGAAGGAGGATGGAGCCAGACTCTTTTCAGTGGTTCCCAGTGACAGGACGAGGGGCAACGGGCACAAGTTGGAACATTGGAAGTTCCATTCAAACATAAGGAAAAACTTTACGGTGAGGGTGACCAAGCACTGGCACAGGCTGCCCAGGGAGGTTGTGGAGTCCCCCTCTCTGGAGATTTTCAAGACCCGCCTGGATACAGTCCTGAGTAATGTGCTCTAGGCATTCCTGCGTCAGCAGGGGAGTTGGACTAGATGATCTCTAGAGGTCCCTTTCAACTCTGATAATTCCGTGATTCCATGATTCCGTGATTCTACCTTCAGTTCAAGGCACAATGAAATTTTTGCAAATTGAAAAGTTGGTTACTGTTGGTGAATCCTTGACTACGAAGAAAGGGTCAGAGCACAATATACTGCTACGTATATTGCTCCTTTCCTCATACAACATTATAGCTACCAGTTGAACACAAACTCTGAACACAACCTCTGTTAACGCTGAGAAAACAATACTTGGTGTTCAAGGGTAAGGGGTGGTATTAGGACACCTCAAAAGGTTTTTCCCTCCTTGGTCAGTCATTCTTTGGCTCAGCAAGAGCAATCCTTCCCAGCCTTGGTTTCTCCTAGACATCTCTCTAAAGACTTAGTTGCAATCTGTGAAAGTGGAAACACGCTGTTAGTGGTATTGCTGCTTCTTGTTCTAGTTTGTCTTTTGATTTACTCTGGAGGGGGCTCTGGAAATGTCTATGCAACTGTAAGAGAGGGTAGGATTACAGAGAGGTAGTCCTTAAGCAGTAGATTAAAGCATTACTTTGTGTAATTTTGTTCTTGCACGAATCTGTAGACATTTCTGTCAACTCCTCCTACCTCCTGAATCGTACTGTGAATGAAAGTGATACAGTGACCCTGGCTGGTCAGTCGTTGTTGTGGCCCTCTTCAGAGAGTCTGAGATTACCTTGGCTCCCACAGCATATTATAAAAGCACTCAGAGAGTCACAGACAACAGAAACTGCTGCCCAGGTTTTTAAATGTCCACTCCTTAATCAATTCCAGGTTTTGAGTGTTCATTTTCAGGGAGCTGCTGATGCCCTCAGTTACCATTCGGTCCAATTGGCATCGAAGCTTTTCAGTGCATTACAAAATCAGGATGAAAGTACTTACTTAATCTGAGTTCATAAAATCAGTGACCACTTCTGGCCATGGTACAAATACAGAGTTGTATTATTATGAACCTTTATTCTTGCAGTTAAAGGCAAGGGGAGCAATTTATTAACATAGAACAGGCACTTCCTCAGAGGCACTTGTAGGAGCTGAAGTACTGTCTTTCTCTAGAACAGAGGTGAGACTTGCCTCCATGCCATGTTAGCCAAAGAAGCAGGGTAAGTTGTGAGCAAAGGCTTTCTCACTGTAGAGAGAGGGCTCACACTTAGATCAGGTAACCACGTCAATACAAAGTATTTAGTACTCCCAGCTCCTCTGGGCTGAACAATGTGCTCTAATATCAGGTACCAACAAAAATAGTCCAGAGAGAAAATATACCTTCTTTTTACCTACATATTATGCAAGCCAAATATTATTTCTCAATATTGCCTTTTTAAACATATTGCGCCCAGCTGTTTAAAAAAATCCGCACTGAAAAAAAAACTTCTCACCAAGAATAAAATGCAACAAAAGGGAGATCAAGGAGAGCTCAGAGCTCTCCACAGTAAAGCAGAGGAGAATGAAGTCAGCTTGGTACCTTGGGGCTGGCAGATCTGGAATTCCCTTCATCATAAGCACTGTTTCACTTCACCTCAATCCGTCATGCTGGAGAATCCTGAGGTTAATGATTAGATTATTCAAATACACATCAAAGGCTTTTGGAGGATCCTGAGTCTTCACAGTTTAATATGTTCATTTATCAGGTGCAAGTAGGAGAAATTAAAAACTAATTAAATGATTTTTTTAAAGACTTTAAATTGTCTATTATTTTCAAACTCCACTCATTGGACCATCTCTGATACTGCAGAAGCTGCAAAGGGGCACCTGGCTTCCAATAGTTTGCAAGCTTTGAAATTGTGGATTGGTTGACATGTGAGTTTTTTATTTAAAACATGCTAGCATCAAAACTTACCTGGATATTCCTCAGGCCAGAGCAAGCACACACTGAGATCAAAAGATATCTTTCCAGATAGTTTTAGAAGTAATACTTCTTTATTTCCAACAGGTCAACAATCCTCACCATTATTTAGATAAAGACTTTTTTGGCTTTCTATTCCAACACCATTTCAAAGTCACAGACCTCTGCTTTGAACGTCAAGATGCCTTGCTAACCACCATCTACTGACAGTATGACAGGGGCAGAATTCAGGAGTACAAAGAAATTACATGCAGCAATAGGAACGGAAAATTTTTCTGTTGTTCTTTTATTACCTCATATCAAGGGCAGGAGGGAGAAGGGGTGTCCCCCTTCATTCCAAGAAGAATACGCTCCTAAAAAAATGAATAAGACCAAAGTTATCTTCTACAGGAATGAAAACACAGGTGTATTCCTGTATGCATCCGGTCCAAAATATAGCAAAGGGGCTTACTTGATCAGCAGCAAGAGCTGAATGAGAGGAAGTGTGCTTAGTCCTGTCCTAGCACAGTGACACAAGATTCAGCAAAGCAGTAGCCTGTAGAAGGAGATCTAAGGGAAACACAGAAGCTATGTTCAATTTAGAGCCCATACTTCCACAGAAAAAATCACAGAATCACAGAATAGTTTGCGTTGGAAGGGACCTTAAAGATCATCTAGTTCCAACCCCCCTGCCATGGGCAGGGACACCTCCCACTAGACCACGTTACTCAAAGCCCCATCCAACCTGGCCTTGAACACCTCCAGGGATGGTCCAGTTGGATTTTTCCTGAAATAGCAGGGGACAAATAGAGAAGCACAGTGGTCCAGCCATAGCTTAAGTTGCTTATTACTAAGCAGCACAGACTTCTCTGAAAAAAATCCAGGAATTGCAGTGGATTGTTGAATCCTGCTGCAGCCCATGGAAGACCACTGAATTCTGCTGGTTTTTGAAGAAAAGGGGCTGAATAAAAGAAAATACTCCTCAGGCAAATGCAATCTATTTCTTGGTTTTTGCTAAGTGTAAAATCAATTCTGCAGTGTTTTACCCGCATTTTGCACTATTCTTTAAAATGACAGCAAAAGATTTTATTACTATTTATTACTAGTTACAGAAGAGAGAGTTAGTTCATTCACTAAACCTAGCAAAGAAACCATACAGTCTAATTCTTCATGAGAATTCTTTTTTTAATATATTTACTGCATCAGGGCAACTACACAGACATAATAATAGATTGCGGTAGCTCTGAGGGAACTGGATTAAGCTGTTGCACCAGGCGTCTGTGAACTGAAGTGTCTCCTCAGCTACAGGGGGATGTAAAGGGAGGCTTTTACAGGCAGTGAGAGAGATGCGAGAAGAAACTACTGACTTGTTTAAAAAAGAAATCTGAAAAGTGGCTGGAGCATCGAGGGTGAGGGGAAAGGTATCAACTCAGCATTTCTGGACACTGAATAATTACAGTATTTCACCTTGTACATCCAAAATCAGTACTCATCATTGAACATCCTGGACTTCAAATATAAATGAAATCACAAAAACGCAATGTAGACCAGAATTATACATTATTTACTGCATTACCACTTGGCCTGCATGTATCATATCCATTGTGTATTTCTTTATTCTGATAATGGATCTGAATTTTGAAAAAAACCCAAACCCTTTCAGATACTTCTTGCTTTCTGCCTTTGGCATTCCCAAATGATACTCTATTTTCTATGAAAGTCTATTTTTTTCTATGAATCCATCACTGTTCACTCTGTAGCGAAGCCCTTTCCACCTCATGTCTCCATATGCATCAATATGTTTCATTTTAACCCCTAACAACTTGTGGCTTATCTAGCACAAATGTGATTCCCCTACTTGGAGCAGACATTCTGGATCTCGACCATATTTCCTGTTAGTTTTTCAATGTTCTGTATTATTAGCAGGGTAAGAAGAAATAATTCCTTTTAAAATCCACTGTGAAATGTAATTTCACTCTTTGTCTTTTTTGGACAAGTTTCATTTTTCTTCTTTTGATTAGAAAATTTGAAATTGTTTACTTGTGCTACCTGATTGCCAACTAATATATCTGGAGGTCAGGTAACAGTCATGGCCTATTTTTGGTTCTAGTGTTAGGACTGAGTTTTGCTCTCCTAAATGGCTTGTGAAAGAGTGTCATTCACAATTATGAAGGGAAGTGTGGGGATTTGAATGCAAAGGCTGTAGCACCCTATATACGTATATATGTACATATATAAATATGTATGTATGTAACTCAGGGGATTATAAACCTCAGTGTTACAACACACAACAACATTGTTCCTTTAGCTTAGTAGGTTCAGGAACCTATGCTTGGATGGCTGGAAATACTTGGGTCTTTCTCTTGGGCCAGATATGGGTGACTGTTAAGCAGCTGTAGAGACCCAGGTTTGAGGTTACAGATTTATTACATGTAGTGAGTGCGCTCAGGCCTGCAGTGGGACCCCCGGGACCTCAACCCTCTGCGTTGTCTTTGTAAATGCATCAGGATGAATGATATCATCTTGGTTAGGACAATCTGCCCTCTATCTCTGCTGTATTTGGTTGTCAGTAATGCTGCCTCCTATTTTCTTTCATGCAGAAGGTCTCTCCCCATCCTGGCACGCCTCTGGAAGGAGCACCTGCCTGTACCTTCCATACACTTCATTCCCAGAACACGCAGCAAGCATTCATGACACTCAGGAATGACTCTTTGGTCCAAAAACTCCAATCTCGCCCCAAAGTGTCAGAAATTTCCACTAGATGCAAAATGTATCAGATTCCCAGATCACCAAGATCTTTCCAAATGACGTACCGCGTGTTAGAACATTCAGCATGTTTCTTATATTGCACAAGCGCATTAAAAACATTATAGCTTTGCGCTCAGGCTTGTAGAAATAAGCAGAGGACTCATTTCCTCAGCTGTACAGGCATAAATATCCATAAATACCTCAAACACTTTTCAACTATTATGCTTCTGAACAACTTTAAACTTCTGGATAGTGCACAGATAGGCACTTTATAGACAGGGAGGCAGCTGGAAATTACTAATGTGTGATTTCTACTGATCACACCAGCAAACAAAATATGCTCCTACTCAGCTGGCAATCTACTGCCTGAAAGAAGCATTAAACTCAGTTTCTGATTCAGTTCCTCAGTGGGTGTATCTCCAGGTGGAATTCCCTTCTCTCTCCTTCATCCTGCCAGACATGGCAATATACTCCTTTTTTACTTTTAAATCTCTCACATTTTGAAAAGTGTTTTAGTTATGCTAAAAGAATAGATCTTTTTTCTGGAAAATGCTCTGCTTTATTACTTTGTGCAGTAATCTTTGAACTGTAAAAGAAGAAGTCACTGCTATTGCTCTGACTAATGACCTAAAGGCTTAGCCTGAAAAGCACATTGGCAGCCAGGCTTGTGCCCTTCTCTTCCTGTAATCATTGTGAAGGAACATCTTGTGCAAAGGTCTGCAGTGTCCCAGGGCTTTATATTCCTGTACACAAAATGGAAAATATCTGGGGAAAATACTACATCTCAAAAGTAAATACCATATAAATGCTCAGTTACCAGAAACAATAACTTGGTCCTCACCTGGCATCTTTGTGAGTGTGTAGAAAGTAAGCTCCAGAAACTACCTGAACCCCTCATAACTGCTACAAGCTTGTACTGGGCAACGGTGATTTGAATGACGTGTCAAATAATCTACAGCACGGAGAAGCAGACTGAATGCAAAAGTGTCTGTACCATCAGAAATTGATTTGACGACTATGTCAATTACTTTTGGCACTAAGCTTCCTGTGGGTTATTTTCTGATTGATCTTTTGGCCATCTGTGACTGTTTCCCTATCTATGCTTATTTTGGGAGAGATTTAAGGAATGCTTTGGCTATCATAAATCATTCAAATTTTCCCCCCATGTGGACTATCTGCTTATACTGTTTGGGTCAGCTTTGATTATTCTCTCTCCTTCTCACGCAGCAAATGCTGGTGTTGAGCAATAACATTAGTCACAAAAGAGCTCCCCCAAACCAATCTTGATTTGTGAGATACCAGATGAGAATGTAATTCGCCAGAAAAACCCAGCCTTTTGGTTTCCATACATTTTTGTGCAGTGTACTCTTTTTCTGCAGCATGTTTTAGATCTTCAAGTTTCTTTCAATTCTGTTGAGTTACTCATGCTAAATAGGCTGCTACAGCAACTTTTGCATGCTAATGTGTCAGATATTGATGCTATTTACATGAGATCTCATTTAAGAGCTTAAACACACATCTTTTAATGTTACAGCATTTACAGATTCAAAGATGGCAGAGAGAAAGGCATTATGTCATTTAACATCATTCCTTGTTTTGCTGTGTGACAACACAGAGTGGCAGCTTCACACTTACTTTATACTCTTTTTTTGACTAAACATACTGGTAATATCAGGTTTAGTTTTATTTTCTGGGAGACATCTGTGGAGTACCCAAAGACACGGATTTAGCATTTTTTTCTGCATTTGATTGTAGTACTGGAAGTATTGCATCTTGAAAGAGATGGAAGTAAACCTCTAAGAAAGAAGTTTGGAGTTAACTAGCTGCTAACAACAATATGCATTAAAAACCCTCAAAGAGTTCAGTGGTTTTAATTAAAAAAACACAGCCCTTTTCTTTCCAAACTCAGTATTACTTCTGTGGTATAATTTGGGTTTGTAATTATACTTTCCCTCTAGTCTGTTGTAGAATCATCCAGGAATGCAGATCAGATAAGATGTGAAATGGGGAGTAGGGGGGTTGGGAAGAAGATTTCAAGCCTTCTTTAGTCATTACAAAGAAGTTAAAATGGTACAACTCCCTTTTTTTCTGCCTTTGCAGATCACCTTTAAAGGTTCCTGTTGTCATCCATTCACATCAATTGTGAGCAAGCTATTATCTTTATGGACTCAGGATGCTGGTTTCAGACTTGCAGTCCCTAAGCAGTGATGTACATCAAGTAATCTTTTATTTATTTATTTGAATGCTTCAGCTCCTGAGACTCAGGCCTGCCCAGCATTCTGACAATCAGGGTTAATTACTGTAATGCTTCTCTGGCAGGTCCTCCTTAAAACATCTTAGCAATATCATCGCTCATCCAGGATGATGTTGATTGCTACCTGTACAGAACTTTGTCAGCATATTACTTCCACTTTATGCAGATTGGGCACTTGCAATTTGAAGTGCTCAAACCAATTTTTAGCACAGATAAGCAGCTTGAAAGACAGATTCTCTGACAACAATCAAACCACTGATGCGTGGCTTTCTCAGGTACCTTCTTGTTTGTTTGATACTCTAAGACCTACCTCACTGAATACCTTATTGCTTCATCAGTCTGAAGGCAGCACAACACAATGTCTTGTTTCTCACTTTGAATATTCACATGAGGTAAGTCTCAGTTTGCTTGAGTTTGTCTAATTTTAAATCCCTTAACAAACAAGTTTTAGTCTGCTGACAGGAAGGGTCTTCCTGTTCTCCTCACTCATTGTTTTTCATAAGGCTGACTTACTTTTGCTGTGCCTATTTTGCAGAACTCCTCTACAGAAGACAGATGACCAGTTCTTTGCTATCTCCACCTCTTGGTTTATCCATGCAACATCTCAGAACTCATGACCAGACCCTCAGACTAAACCAAAACCTGACTGACAGTAGACAAAGTGGGTAAGATCTAGAACTGCTAAGCACTGCCCTACTGAGGGGTGTAGTTAAGTCGTGTGGGAGTTCACTTGGCTCTGAACTGACCCACTGAGAAGTGCTCAGAGAATGTAGCCAGCTGACCCTGCCATAGAGTGATAGCCTGCAGCTAAAAATAGAGTGACAAGACTATTTCAGCTGGACACATCACAGGACTTTCAGTCGCAGGCTCAGCAAAGGAAATGTTTTGGGTGTCATGCATCTTGACCAGCATCTTGACATCGACAGCCCCAAGTTAGACACCTTAGCCCTTTATAGGTAAGAATAATTTGGGTTTTCAGAATAGGATCTGTGCAAGCCTGTGAGGCAAGTGAGGATCTGCCTAAGCTAATCAGTAGGGAGTGCTGAGCAGAAGCCAAAGAGCATCAGGCTGGCACAGGTTAGAACAGCTGAGGGGTTGCTCTAAATTGTGATCTGTAAAAGTGAGCAGTTAAGAAACTCTCCCAATAGCTGGTAATGGCTAAGTTTATTACTGATTGAGAGTAAAAGTAAGTTATTGTTGATTGCTTTAGCTGTTTCTAAGGTAGTCCCTTTTATTTAGGGAAATACCCACCTATTAGTTGCCTTCTTGAGTGCTTTATATATACCACCAGTGCTCAAACAAGGACTGAAGATGAGATCCAGAAGTAGCATCTTCAACCTTATGACTGCATTTTCAAGCTATTGACATAATTACATGCAGTATAACACAAGCAATTCTATCAATTATTAAGTTGCAGCCCAGGTGACTTCCTTATGTTAAGCTTTTCTACAAGTGACCTGTGAATACTCTTCATAGTTAATTTCCTGCTTATAAAATTGAGTTCATTGCATTCAAATCAAAGTACAAGAAATAACAGAGGATACCATTTGGCCAGCTGACTAAACAGTTAACGTTATGAAGACATTCAGTCAACTGATATTTCAACTTCAACTGCATTTAGTGAGTTAGCTAAAGCCATAGGAATGACCAATGAGGAAGACGAATGAGAAGTAACTGAATATATTTGTGCAGGCAGAATAATATACACCAACATCTCAGTCTAAAGACAAATGGATCTTGGCTGTACTTGTGAGTCTAATTGAGAACAAAACAAAAGTTCATTTCATGGTGCATGTCCGTTTCTTAGGAATTAAACATAATGATGACTCATTTTTATGTAACAAAAAAAAAAAAAAAAAAGGCTGTCTTATTTTTGAGCACAACTATGATGTGTGAGCTGAATGATTCCAGGTTGGAATTCTCAAAAGAAATCACCCCCAAACCCAATGCTGTTATTGCCAATAAAAGCCCAAGGGCTGTAGATGCCTAAATCCTTTAAGTTCCTTTGAAAATACCAATTTCAAGATCTAGAGGCAGTTTTGATTTATACTGAATAAAAGTGGTGTGATCAAATCCTGTTTGTACCCAACTGCAGGTGACCAGAACTGTCCTGGGGAAGTACTTGGATACATTTTAGACATCACAAGAAAAAGTTTTAGAGTAGACTTAAGGAAAAAAGAGGGATGACCAGGTGAAGCATCTATAATTATTTTTTTCCAGTGTTATAGTGAAAGAAAGAGATTCATGACTCGTATTTTTTAAAACAGGGCACCATTTTACAGTCAGCTTCTCCTAGCATTTCTTAAGTCAGTTCCTCCCTCCCCACCCCAGGTCAAACTACCTTTTTGTTTCTTTAATTAATCACAGTTTAAACAGAGTTGAATGTTCAAAATAGCTTGTACATGGAATACCTAAAGATTTGACACACATCTTATTCTGATGTTGTACAATACACATGAGAATATTATGCATGGAAGTAGTATGCCATGATAAATGAAGTTAGATACATTAAAAGTATATAAATATCCCAATTAATAAGGCTGATTCTACCAACTGTATTTCATATTCAGGAAGACACTAAGGTCAGGAGGAAGTATATTCCTTGATTCCCAGTTGAATATATATCATATTGGCCTGTTTTGAGGTGTTCTACTGGAAAACGAGAGTAAAAGAGCCCAAAAACATAAAGCAAGTTGTTTTGCCCTGAAGCGTTAATGCTTATCTACTGAACACCAGTGCATACTCTTTTGTTCATGAAAAAGGTGAAGCAAGACTTCAGTTTAGACACAAATGTAAGAAATATAAGTTAATAGGCTTCTTACAAAGTTTGCAATGGGATAAGAGGAGGTGATCAGTTGCCGCAGATCAACTGGTGTTTGGTAATCCACCCAATTCCTGACCTTGTGTGTATTTTTGAAACAGAGTCTATTATTAAGAATTTCAGTAAAACAAGTTATATCTACATGTAATGGGATCTTGGGAGCAAAGGAAAAAATCTGGGAAGAGAAGGAAGAATGAAACTCCTGCAAAGATCTAGTGTTACCTCACAGTAAACCCTGAATGAAACAGTCAGGTTTTTTGGCTAATACTTTGATGAAAATACGTCTGCTTATAGTTGCTGCCTTCAGCAGACCCTTTAGGAGCAGCCTGAGCCGTGTAAGTGCTTTGGTGAAGTAGCCTGTAACCTCCCTAAAAAAAATGTTGAAGAAACACATTCACAGAATAATTGAGATTGGAAAGGATCTCTGGAGGTCTTTAGTCCAACCTCCTGCTCAGTGCAAGCTCAGCTATGAGATCAGACCACATGGCTCAGGGTTTTATCCAGTTGGCTGTTGCAAACCTCCAGGCATGAAGGTTGCGTGAGCCCCTAGACTGCCTCTTCCACTGCTGGGCTGTCCTCAGGGTGAAAAAGTTTTTCCTTATGTCTAATCTAAACCTCCCTTATTTAAAGGTATGCTCACTGCCATTTTTCTTCCTGCCACACACTGCTGTGAGCAGGCTGGCTCTGTCTTCCTGGTGACCTCCCCATGGGTACTAGAAGGCCCTGCCTAAATCCCTCAGAGCTTTCCCTTTTCCAGGACAAACAAGTCCAGGTCCCTTGGCTGCTGCTCCATAGGACAAGTGCTTCAGCCCCTGACCATCTTGTTGGGCCTCCACTGAACTTGCCCTATTTGATCAATGTCTTTCTTGTACCAGGTGGCCCAAAACTGGATGCAATACTCTAGGTGCCATCTAAAGAGTGCTGAGAAAAGGGGAATGATCACTCCCCTTGATGTATTGGCCACGCTGCTCTTGATATAGCCCAGGATGCTGTTGGCCTTTTTGGGTGCACGGGCACACTGCAGGCTCACAGCAGAGATGTTCCCCTGCCCCAGCATCCACAGCGTGTCTCTCTGCAAGGAGTAAACAAAGCACCTCACTGCAGTACTGGTGACCCTGCTTGTGAATCAGGAATCCTGAGCTCAGCTGACAGCTCCAGACATGCTACCTGGTGGCTGAAATAATTATGCTTATCAGATTCTGAAGTGTGTAGTCTTCTTTAACTTAATGCTAGGGACAACAAAGTGCCACTTTCTTTCCTCTGACCTTATGGTATACTTTCTCCTAGCTCATCCCACTCCTACAGGTTTGTTTTGTCTGACCTGGGAGACTGTAAGCAAGGCACTTTTTAGAAGTTACATCCCATGAACTCTACACCCAGGAAACGTACCTGAGGCTACCTGAGGCTAAAATAGAGCTGGTTGAGCTCAGGAATAGAAAACATGCATGCTGCCCTGAAATTACTGATTTTTATTTTTTTTTTTTGGAAGAAACTGGACTCTTTTCATAGGTTTGACCACAGGAGTTACAGCTAAACCAGCTTTAACTCAGTAATAGTCTGCCTGGGATGTAAGGTATAATACCTCACTTTGAGCTGTCACAGCTCCTGGTGCCTGAGCTGTCCCTACAGCACACTGCAGTCACTTCTGTGCAGTGTGGCCATATCAGTAGTTTGTATGAGATATATCTCAAGTGTGTTGTAATGCCTTCTGGGTAGCTGCTGGAACTAAGAATGAGCTAATATACTCTCTGCCTCTGCCAGACTTATTAGTTTAGAATGAGTGCTGTGAGGACTACAGCTACATGTCTGCCAATACAGAGATTTGGGTTTTGCGGTTGGCTCAGGGAATGAGTAGGGAGAGATCAAATCTGCCTGAAAAAATGCTCTGTAGATGTACCCTACCACAATCTCACAGCTAAGTTAAGTTATGCTGCCTGTACTATTTTTTTCCTTCCCAATTAATTGTAAGGTTTTGCTTATCTTAGAGGAACAAAGTAAGTTTTCACACTGAGAAGTGTACTCCTTTAAACTAGAAGCTTATTCTATATCATAGTTTCTCTTTCTTCCTTTTACAGACCTTTAAAGAGATAACTCCTTGAGCCAAAAATCACAAAGCACCCTGTTAATTTGAGCAAACCTACATCAGAACTTAAACAAGTTACCTGCTGAAGACCAAACTCTTCCTGCGCTTAAATCCATGCAAGTATTGTAGCTACCTCCCAAAATCCACAAATACCCACCCAGCTGATATAAACTGTAGCTGTCACTTCCTTACATGCACTGGGACATGTCTAGCTCTTGGAAGCTGGTAAGCAGATTGAAAGGAGGTGAGAGAACTGAAAAAGGGTCTGGGTATGTTAGCTTGTTATAGTAGGTCGCCTACACCACATGAGGAGGTGACTCATGAGTAAGCAACTGCTTCATACAGGAGTAACTCTTAAAAGTATTTTGCAGAAATGTCTTCTGGCATTCTGCTCATGATGGGGCAGCTCCTCATGGCTTACACCAGTGCCATGGCCACACAGAACTATTTATCCTTCAGAGCATTGTATCTAAAACACAAGCCTGATGTCATTTATTTGCTAGAAATTGCATGAATCTGCTGGTACATAACCCTAGCCTTGTGTGAAAATAATGTAATGTATCTCTGTTTCTAGGAAGAAAGTCTGATGTGAATTTTAACTTTTAAAATTAATTTCTTGCTTATAAGCAAAACCCCCAAGCTACCACCCAAAATTGGGCAGAAAATTCCTTTCCCTTCAGGGAATACAGTTGCTATCAAAGAACACACTGTTTTCAGTGGATTTCATTCACAGAAAATTTACTGCAAATTTCATGAACTCTGCTTTCTGTCACTGGAGAGGAAGAGCTGTAGGTTAGAGTTTGTTAATGAAACAGGCTGTGTACTGAATAAATGCTGAATATTCAGCTGAATAAGTGTTATTCCATGACCATAAGATCTAATTATGTCAACGCAAATATTTTAGCACCAACTAAAAAGAAACCTTAATAAAACTCAAGTAGCTCAATAAAAAGAAAGTGATGTTGAAGCTAAAGGGCATGGAAGTTGAAATAAACAAATGAAAAAAAGCTATATATTTCAATGCAGTTTTGGTTTGTTTTTAAACTAGCTATTATTATGTGTAAGATAAGTGCAATTTCAGAAAAGAAAATAGATATTTGTCTTTCTCAGTTTGCACGACAGAGCATACAATAGCACTTTCCTAAGGTTTTTTGAAAGCTGCCACTGTTAAATCTTTCTTCTTCTTTCTAAATAAATTCATTGACTCTGGAAAATATTTGGCAGTTTTTAAAATCCCACTCCCACTGAGTCGACACAGAATTTTGTCTCTGACCTCAATGGATGAAAACTTTGCTTCTGAATATCTTGCCCATAATAGCAAGACATTTTATCACAACATGTCCATAATGAATTGCTTATTAAAATTCCTTGGTCTTATTTGAATTTTTTTAATGGCAGAAAAAGGAAAAAGCAGATTAACTGAGCACAAACATTTCCAATTTGTAGTTGCAAGTGTTAGCCCTAGGAAGAGGTTCTAATCAGTCTCAGCAATCTTCCCGGTTTACATCCAATCATAAGCTTGACGTTGAAACACTGAGGTCTTGCAAGAGATTGCTGAGAAATGATTGAAAGACTATGAACTCTGTGTAAGGTGTTTTTCACAAAACTTTCAAATCAACGAGAAATTTGAGAAAATCATGATGCGTTTGATGAGCCACAGTGGACAAAGGCTTATTTTATCAAACAAATTTTTCTGAAATGTTTTATTAGCTCCAGACACAAACAGTACCAACCAGAGTCTGAAAAGTAGATGTTGTGGTTGATGATAAGTTTTCAAAGATTTTGGAAGGAAGGAGATGTTGTTTCCCATACAAATAGAGATGTTAAAGTGTTTTAAAGTATTACTGCATAATAAAAATATAACCAGCAAGCAGGTGTTCAGAACTTGTCTTGCCAATGAAAAGGGAAATAGAAAAAGCAGGATTGTGAGAATTTGTCTGCAAGTTTCCCATAGGAATACGTAAGTGTTAGTTAAAGAAGGGCCTTTTCCAGTTATTGCCCTGCAGCTCGATTAAATTGCTCTCACAGGGGCTGGGATAGGCTCTGCATGGCCTTCTCTTTCAGAAAAATCCTCTTACTTCTGCATCTACACTGGAACCCAGAGTTTCCATTTTTACCAGAATTGTTTGGAAAATGATTTCTCATTAGTAATTCTGGAATTGTACCCTAGCGTATATAAAAACCTTATTAAGAGATCTAACTTCCATACTGAAATGTAAGTATAGAAGTTTGCTTTGCTAAAGTAGCATGTAAAGAAGTAAGACAGTCCAGGAAATTGCAGGCCTTTAAAGGCCATCAGTACTCTTTTCTGTATTTAAAGTATTTCTCGCAGTAACATATTTTGACCATAGTTGGATCTCTGTGGCTGACTAAGCACCAGTTAATCTGTCTTGTCAGTTTGGGAGGGCATGGATTTTGCTGCCCTCATTGCCAGATGATGTCGCTTGACTTAGTGTTCAGCTGAATGTCTCTAATTTTTCTTCAGAGCAGTACTCTGTATGATAGTGAGCTATAGACTATTTGTTTATATCCATCACTCTTCTTTTTTGTGTCTTTCATGTCTGCTGTTAATAATTTCAGAAGTTCACTTTGAATTCGGTCTTGCTTCCAGGTTTCATAACCTCAGAGGATCAGGTGTAGGACTCCAGTAAGCTAAAATTCATGTGTGAGTCAGCACATGGAAATTCCCTCCGATCTCTGGGATTCCTGCCAGCTTTTTCAATATTGCTTAGCAGCTTCCATCAAGCAACTTTGAACACAAACATCAGCTTCTACAGGCTCTACCTCTCCCAGTTTTTGCAGATTTTACAATTATTCTGTGCAGTGAAGAAGCCCACGAGCTGTAAGAGCTGATGAAACAAAAGTCTGGAGCAGACATAAGGTCTGTGTTTCTAACAATGTGAGATTTGCATTCCTGTTTTTCCTCTAATGCTTCTATTCACGTTAGATCACCGGCTTTGCTTTCTGTCTTATCCATTAGTCACACTGACTTGGCGTTTCTAACATACTCATATACGGACAAACATTCGTACTACCTTCAGGGCTCATCCAACCTCTTTATATGCAGTGATAACTGCTGGGGGTAGGCAAGACAGAGGATTCACCAAACACTTCCCTTCCCTTCCAGAGAAAAATCTCTTGTGAATAAAAGCTGCCAATTCCTTTAGTAATATTTGCAGCCTTTTTTACAAGCAAACCAGCTGAAAGCATTGTTATTTGAAAAATATTCATAGACAGGAAGAAGCATCTACTTTTAATGGGAATAAATATTCAGGAGATTATTCACTCTGTACCAGTTTTAAAAAGCCTTTTTATTATTCTCCAAATAAATTGGGGGTGGTAAGTAAGGAAGGAAGGACATGGTGTTCACAGATAACATGAATGTAGTTCATCTCCAAGTATGATGCTTAGGTTATCACGATAAATAATGCCATGTGGTCATTCATATGATGAAGGCAAAAAATGGCTACCATGGCTATGAGTTTGCACATTTAGGACAAGTTAGAATTTAATTTTGATGAGACATATATGGACTTTGTGTGTCAGTCTAACATTGTCTGATAATAGCAGTTGTATCCAAATATTTGGCACAGGGAACATTAACCCAGGAGTAGGCTTGATGTGTGCCCATTTGATTTTATATGGAGCCTCCATTTTTCATTCCAGCTCCAGATAGAGACTTCCCGAAAGAAACCAACTAAAGTAGCACCACAGAGAAGTATCATCTCCCACTCAGGTGCTGATTCTCCTTCATCACAATAATCAAGCTAATCTCAGAGGGTTCATCTAGTAAAGGTTGGAAATGAGATGTGTATCCAGGATCCGATTCCCTTCTTTATTAAGTGGGAATCAAACCCATCCACCTCAGGAGCTGCACCCTCACAGCAGGATCATGGGAGAAATACTTTCATAATTTTTATCCTTAAAAAGCCATAAATAAAGCTGGAAAGTAAGCCAGCAAGTATTATTTTCTAATCTAGCGATCAAGACAGCCACTTCAGAGGAGAGAGTCTATGAATTAGGGAGGGCTGTACCCAAAGGTTCACATATTCCATGTGAAATTGGTCATAAGGCAAAATGCATTAAGCAGTTCTTCTCTGCTTCATCTCCTTAGGCTATAGTATTATGGGTCTCTTACTCTGCTCCTATAAATTTCCAGTGATTGTATGGATGTTGCAGACAAAGAGGATTGGAAACAAAGAGGAGCACTGGCTAATTCTTCTTTTTACGGCCCAGGAATACGTTACAGATGTGGGAGGAAAGGAGGAAGCCCCAAACCAAAACACCCTAACTACCACTTCTGCTTTCAGAAGTGGCTTTAAATAAAAGTGGTCTTGGTCCATTGTGCCTTTGTTCAGCTGGAAGTCTCTCCACAGTGCTGAGGCAGGCATGTAAGTTTTTGAAGAGGCAGGATTTCAGAAACTGGATTAACAAAACTCTTCTCACAGGCTGATTTTTGCAGATCTCAGTCTGAAACTTGTAACTGTCCATGAACTAACTCTGTAGTCATCGCTGAATGCAAGACAGGACAGACTGTTCCTGTGGCACATCAGCAACAAAATAAGGTAATGTATTCCTCCTGGAATTCAATGGAAAAAACACAATACCTGAGCCCTAGAAAATGCATGCATACCCACCTGCTCAGGTCTGCTAATAAATGGGCATGCACTGTCTTTCTTTAGTAGGTCAATGATTCAAGGGACAGAAAGCTGCGAGAAGGAACTTTTGCTTCTACTTAAGAAAATGAAGGTAACATTCCCACTGGACTGGGATGCAGAAAGGGAGGAGCTTGTAGCAGAAACCTGGAACAGTGCCAGGCTGAATCCTTCTCAGAAGGTTTCATGGCATGACAATGACAAGGTTGTAACTGAGGTGCAGAGCACGATCTTTCAATAAGACATCTCTCTATACAATTGTCTACTTTTGTGTCAACTGCTACAATCATTAGTTTCTTTGGTTTTTCTTCATATCTCTATTACTGTCCTTTTTTTTTTAGTTACCTCTTCTTCTCTCCTCTAGAAACCTCTTCTCTACTATCTTTTACTTTTCCTGACCCAGAGACTTCTCCAGGCAGACCATATCCCTGGCTGCAGGATATCTGCACAGGATGGAGCAGCTGAGACATATAAGAAGTGATTACTTCAGTGAGTCTACTCACCATGGCAACCACCCCCACAACATCTCCCTACCCCTGGGTGAGCTTGTAGATGTTTTCCCCTTAAGTTCCTTCTGTAGAGACCCCCAGAACAAATCCTGGGGGTTTTTTTAGCAACGAGCACTACTGCCTAGCGTTTGTACCCAGGCAGATGTCTGCTGTTGGCTTGAGTTGTTGACCACAAGCAATGCACTGCAAAAGAAATCAACTGTGGCAGTAATGTCTCAAACCCAAGAGGTTAATGATGCTGAAGTAGAAACTTGCCAAATAACTGTAATCTTGCATAACATCTGGAAATGCAAAGGTAGCTAGGAACTCAAGGCATTCCTCAATCTCTGAAACAAATCATTTTGTGTGTTGAGCATTTCTATTCTGTATCAACTGTTTTAAGAAGCATGGGTGGATGTTTGCTCCTCTCAGCTCTCACAATACCATCAACTTGGAAGATTTGGAGATCTACAGTGGAAGGAAGAGGAAACACCGTAGCTGCCCTGAGTAGGGCACATCTGAATGCCTTTGGTGAGGTAAGGGAGGGAGGCAGTTAGCTGGCAGGGTCATACAGCAGCCTGAAAAAAGGCTAGAAAAAACTGGTTTGGCCAGAGACTATGGAATAGAAATTTCTAAAATTTTTATTTTAGAAAAAGTCCATGTAAAATTGACTTCTAGCTGTATGGATACCATTTCGAAGACAGAGCAGTGATAGAAGACAAGGATCCTTAGACACACTAGGAAGTCCACATAAGTCCAAAATATCAACAGCCATTTATTACCTTGAGCAAAATGTGCATTACACTTTCATAGCCCACTATTATTTTAGTGCAGCACAAAACGCTGTCAGTGATGTCTCTCCCTCTCTTTCTCCATCTCAGTTATAGACTGGGCATCTGTGTGGGTTTGCAGCTTCTGTCTTTTGTGGGCAGCTTCAGAGTTTGTGCAGTTTAGTGCTATCGATGTTATGGCAGTGGTCTTGTAGAGCAGTAGCAGGACTTCCAATACTACTAATTCTTTGAGGGAGCATTTTTTGTAGCATTAGAAACTGTCCTGGGAGTTTTATCTCTGCATCACCTGCTTTAACAGATAGTTGTCCATGCTGGTATTCCCATGTCAGTCACTGCAGCAGAACCAGTCCATTCTTGGTTTGTAGTTTCTTCATAATTTCTGCCAGGCTGTCAACATAGCTTTTATAACCTGAGGGTATGGGATCAAAACTAGGATGTATCTGCAAGTGCATCGACATTTAAATTGGAAAATAAGATGCCATCAGCAGTGTCTCAGAACACTAGCAACTAGGACTAGAACGTCCTAGCAACTTGCCTCACATGAATCTCTACATGTATCTCTAGGCTAATATAGCAAAATTATATTATTATATATCTCTATATATTATATATCTAGTCAAGTAGTAGAGGAAGGGAAGAGTACATGGCCTTAGGTGAGCCATATGCAGTACATGAGATACCTGGACATACACCAGTGGATGGTAGCTGAGTTCAAGCTGGAGGGTGTCAGTAGCACACTAGTAGCCCACCAAATGCCCAAAGGCCATGGGGAAAGAGGGTGGTGGGCAATGGTGTAGACAGGATGAATTTTTTGACAGACCTAGGGCTCTTCAGTCCCTCACAGACTATTACATACGCAAAGGAAAATGGCTTAGTTAAAGCTACCAGAGCACGCAACCTCAGCTCATAAAATGAGCATTAATCCTTCTGCAGTTTCTCTGGCTGCAGAGCAGCAGCTTCTTAAGATGTGCTGATTCGATCACTTGAGATCTTCTGTCCATATCTGTAATTAATATATTTCTAACATGACCAGTGCTAGTGTTTACCCAGTTCTTTAATTCTAAAGGAAGAAAATCAAATGTCCCTCAGTAAACCGCATGGCTATCTGTCTCCAAATCAATCTCTTTCAAAAGAAATAAAAAGAATTATTTTAGTAGAACTCCAAAGGGAAAAACATTGGGTAAGCAATTGGAGTTTAAGAAGCAGCTTACAGTTTGTGAGATATTATGAAGTTTGTTCACTCTTTCTTGTCATTTTAGAGAACAGTTGTTGCTCAGATTGAAATTGGAGGTCACAGATTTGTTTTGAATTTGAAATAGAAAAACAAATACCGAATGGAACCCGAGGCTTGGCTGAATACCTCCTATATCAGAAAGAGTTTAAAAATTCAAAACCTATTGCCTTTTATATTTTATTTTTAATCTGAGCAATCAATGCTTATATCTTGGCAGAAGATCAAAAGCTGATGCGAGCCATGGTGGCCTGTTTTAACATTGTCAAACTATGAGGAAATACACTGTGTACATATTTTATCCCATGATTAACCAGTCTCACAAAGAGGATAAGAATAAAGGTTTCATTTTAATCAGTCTGCTCATTGTCGTATTTTCTCATCATTTTGGAGGGAAAAAATAGCAGTTTGTACTAGATAAAAGTTTATTTTTTTTCTTTCCATTGAAGAAATTCATGTTAATTATTCTTCTGCACCTGCCTAATGGGGCTGAAGTAATTCAATTGTCATATTGTTGTAGATTGTTGCTTTGTGTAATGTATCACCCCTGCTGTTTCACTTAAAAAAAATTTCTATACTCCTCCATTATTCAGCAAGGCCTGATGATTATTCCAGCATTTGTACATGCTGCACTGTTGTTTTGATTTTAATTGACTTCACTTTTTTAATTAAGTACACTGGTTTTAACAGTGTTGTTGACATGCATGGTTTTGTCTTTATCAGTATTTTCTTCCATTTGTATTCTGTATCTCTTGACAATTTATTTAGGTCCGTTCTATGGTAGTATATAGATAGGCAATCTGCAAGGTTCCTCATCTCATTTCACATATTATATCTATCTAATGGCCTGAAAAATTTGAAAATATTCTGAATGTATTAGCTTAAAATATACACTGCTTTTAACAGTGTTTTTACTTTTAAACATTATGTTTGTAACAGAAATTCTCTTAATTGCTACGATGGGCCTAATTTATCTTTTGTCTAAGTTGGTCACATTATTTTTTAATTTTGAGTCTACCATGAAACTTCACAAACATACTTTAGAAGTTCACTTGAGTTGGCTTTACTTCACAGCTTAAGGAAAAAGAAAAAACCTGTGTTGTTAGAAGATGTTAATGCAAATACCAAATGAGTTTCTGAAATCAGATTAGTATTGCTCGATTCCTACAATGAAGCAATTTTAGCTTTCCAAACCTCAAACAAATTTTTGTTAAGTCCTTGGACATTATTCCTACAGCCTTTCAAAACACCTCAGTTAATTGATTTGTTATAAACCCTACCTTTATAAGCACACCGTTAAACAAAGTGTTCCTGCAGAATTCATTCACCTATTCTTCCCCTCCGGCCCCAAGTCTTGAAAGTATATTTCATCAGTTATCACAACACAGGATGATAAAGAAAATGGACCAGAGTGGAAATAATTTCTAATTAAGATTATTTAAACAAAAGCGGTAGATATTGCAGGCTGAGAAATCACTCAATGCAAAATTAAAAGTAAATCGCAATAAAATGACCCTGTTGCACTATTTGTACAGGTTTTAAACCCAAGCCTGGCTTAGGCCAGCTGACAGATGGCTTATTTTAGTGAGGAATTTGTGCAAAGGATGGCATGTCTGTTTTGTTATTGAAAATGGTATCAAGTATGCCAGAGAGAGGAGCAATCCCCATATCGTCATTTCTGCAAAACCCATTGATCCAGCACTGGTGGTGAATGAAACATGTCTCCTTTCTCCCTCGAGCTGTGTTCAGACCTCCCGTCTCATGGTATGCCTGCCTCGGTGCTGTTTGTTGAGCTTTCATTCTAGAAGTGGCATGACAGACAGACAACCCACAAAGTACCCACAAAGCATCTTATTAGTGACACAAGAAGCCAGTCCCTGTGAGCCTAGATTGGGCCATACACTGCCGACCATGAGAAGAATAAAGAGAAAGGAAAAGAGAAAGGAAGAATTTCTGTGTAAAATAAAACACAAAGCATACCACGAAGCAAAACAAAACAGCCAGTGTTTCCATACAGCTTTGCTCCTCCTTGTTTATGTGCATTCAGCATCATATTTCATACATGAGAGGAGCTTATTGTCTCCAAGTATTTACCAGCCATAATGCACTTCTTTACAAACTGCAAGATTAGCACCGTCTCTCCTCCATACTTGTGTATCCCACTTCCTTGGGATCCTTCTCTTAAAATGTTTAAGTTTTGAGGCTTTACAGTGTAATTTCTAGCTTTCTGTATCACAAAAACTGTTTTGGATTTTTTTAATTGTTTCTGAAAGCTTAGATTCTCCTCAGATTTGTAGGACCTGGTGTTTCATGGGAAAGGTTAAAATCCATGTGATTAGTGACAAAAACTGGGTGTCTTGACACCGTGTGATCACAAACGTGGAGGCTTTCTGGATATAATTTCAGCTCTAGCTGCAAAACAGTGTATCTCTTGAAGAGGTTCACCTGTGGGGTGGCCAATAACTGAAATGAGCCAGTGCCATTTTACACACTTTAAAAATGGGCCACTATACAATTTAAAACTGCAAGATATTGAAGAATTTATGATGCAGCAGAAATGACACACAGAGAGTAAGACACAAAAAAAAATCTCAACTGTGAATGATTGTTAACTGGCCAACAAAAATCAGCTTTTCTCAGCAAAGGCACTGATATCTACCTTGGGAATTTAGGGAGAAACTGCTCTGTATTTAAAGAAGCCACAGCAAGGAGAATGGAAATGGAGCTAAACTGGTCTAAAGACTGAGGAAAAAATCTCAGGGAATGGCAATAAGAGGATCTGTGAGATAGTTGGAGGGCTTGAGCAAGCAGAGAGACTCTCCAGTTCTGCTGAATGAAGAAAAAGGAGAGGAACAATTGGCTTCTACTGAATGTGCAGAGGAGTTCAAGTTGCCTTCGGTCCTCCATGCCGAGGTAAGTTTGGAAGCTCTCCAGGGGAACATAAAAGAAATTATTTTTCTCCTCCCACTCTTCCCTCAAAGAGTTAAAAATCTGGGGCCTCTGTACAATCATTTCTCACTGCTGTTGCAGTACCCAGCCTTGCAACCACTGCTGTGCGTTTTGCTCCAGGAATGTTTTGAGATGGAGAGGAAAACAAAACCTCTACTGTCATTGTGTGAAATGTTAAGGAAATGTTGTGATTTGATTTAACGCTCCTGCTGGAGAATGTAGCAAGGCATTGGTGATAGGTTGCTTCCATTTCTTTTACCTCACGGCTTTGCAGTTTCCTTGGCCTTAGGAATACAAAAGTGAATGTCAGGTATTGGCCTGCAAATCCAGACACCAACTCGAAAGGCCTAAATATTAAAAAATATTTAAGCAAGTAATGCTTGTAACAACAGCAAGAACAGGACTTCAGGCTTTCTCCTTGAAAGGCTGCTCCCGCAACAATGAATCACATCAGGCAAATAAAAATAGAGAGCACGCTGTCAATTATCCAGGCTGTTGCACTGATCATCTTGTATTTCTGAAACATTTCTCCTCATCCCCAACTCAGCGACTTGACAGGGCTATTGCATTTTCATTCTGATGCCGGGGTCCCATGTGCAGAAGCAGGTGGAGACGTGGGGGCTGGTTGAGGAGGGGCTCTGGAGCAGCACCCGAGGCGTGCTGTCCCCAGCCATGCCAGGACAAGCGAAGGTGACACCCTGGCTGCCATGCTGGCTCTGTCCTCAGACTCCCACCAGCAGACACCTGATTCTGGCTGACCCGCAGCAATCCCTGCAGGGAGACGCTGATGTGTGGCAGGAGGAGGTGGGGACCCAGCCGGAGCGGGGTCTCTCAGGCACCGACGCCACCCTTCAGCGCGCTGGGCCTCTAAAGCTGGGCCCGCTTTGATGCTCTGCACACAGGGCCACGGCAGCCAAGGAGTTTTGAGCCAAACTGTGGGGGATCCAGCTGCCACCTGCATCCACAGAGTGGAGGAAGCTGTGAGCAGGTCTTTTACTTCGCTTTTGCTCAGATGAAGTCGGGCTTTTCTCCTCCACCACCACTAAGCACAGCTCCAGCTGCCCGCTGTCAGGCCTCCTCGTCTATGTACACAGCAAGACTGTCCTCACCCCTCCACTACAAGCCACCCATAGTCCTGCTAGTCCTTCCAGTCCTCCCAACCCTGGAACAAATTCCTATTTTTTTCCAAAAATCCATCTTAAGAAGCATCTTCCCTTCTCGAACCTCTCTGTGCCACCCCTTGGATTGCTGGAGCACTGCAGCTCTCCCCTAGCTCTTCATCCACACCCCTATCCTTCCCTTCACCATCGCCATCCTCTCTGGGGCTCACCACCGCTTCTGATGCTACCAGCGAGCTTGGGAAGAGCCGTGCAGCACCAGGGAGCAAAGAAGAGGCCCACGGCTCCAAAGCCCCCAGCATAAAGAGGACAAGCCCTTCTGTGTTCGACAGTAAAACGTCTGTGTGACTTCTGGCTGAAATACCAGTTCAGTGGGTGAGAAGTCTGGATCATGGGTCTGTCTCCACATGGACTTGTCAGGAAAGCAGAGCAGCACCTCAGCGGCACAGGCTCCTAGAAAAACATTAGTAGCTGATTAAAGGAAAAAAAAAATAAAAATCCTACCCCATGAAGGTTCATTCTGCTGGACTTGCATATGGAATTCAGCAAATGCAAATTTTTTAAATTATTTTAATACTGCTTGAAGTTTAAATTACAGCACAAACTTTGCTATGGGATTGCTCTTGATAGCTAGATAATTATATACTGTCTGTATCTCTTCTATTTTTGCATGTTGATAACTTACTATTGTTTTGTTGCAACCTGATCATTTTCCTGGAGTTTTATTATTTATAATTTATAATGTTTTTATTTCACAGAAAAAATATTATACTATTATGTGCTGGACTGAATCATATTTTTAAGCTTCAGCAATTTTCAGTGCATACAATTAATTAAATACATTGTATTCAAATAGACAAATTCCAAATGGTACTGAATGATCTTTTAATGTTAACTGTGTGTTTTATGGACTTATTTTCCCTGTATGCACTTTAAATATTTTATTGTTTTCTTTTATTATTGTTTTTATGTGATTTCAAAACAATAGATTCCTTGGCCCATTGTCTTATAAATTAGATCAGCATACTATTGCTATAAATATTGCAAGTAAATTCTGTATCTCTGTTAATATAAATAGATCAGCATTTCATTTATAGTTTACAATTCTATTACAATCCATTAGACTTTTAGACATGGAAAATTTTATCTCAGATCCATTTTTTCATCCATTCAACTAAGGAAATAATATAAATATTATGCCATGTTCTTCTATACCATATTTAAACAAATAGGTTATTATTTTTTCAAAGGACTCGTTCTTAGTCGTGTTTGCTGTTCCATTTTCATGTGTTTCTGTAGGCACTAATGCATTTTATTAACTTTTAAAATGTCCCAAATCCTTCATAACTCCTACTGCTTGCTATTAAATGCAACTAGCAAGGTTTTTAAAGAATGGTAGATACAATATATTTACTTTATTGAAAGTCTATTTATAATTTTCTTCAAGACTGAATCACACTTTTAGAAGGATCTGGCATATAGAGCTTTATTTTCAAGAGGGCCACACAGCAAGATTTTAGGGACATGTCCCTGTTCCCTGCTGCCAAAGCCAGATTTTCTAGAAACTTCACACTGTCTAGGCACCTAATCAGCAGGCACATTATCCAAAGCGCATTGGTGTATTTCTACATCATTCACCTTCCCCATTTATAAAATACTTAGCCGGGATACACTTTATACCACGATAGCATGCATGGCTATCTTGTGCGATGAGCTCATTTGGCCGCTTATTCTGTTGTCTGAGAACAGAGCTCCTTAGCAAATTCTGTGGAGCTGTGTAATGTGCGCAGCTAGGATTGCCTCCTGTGTTGGTGAGGTCCTCTAGGTCACAGTTGCATGTTTGTTTTCTCCATCCAGTGGGTAATTTGGTTTTTAATAATGTTTTTGACCCCATTTGCAGATTGTGTGCCATAACTAGGAAGGGATGGGCCCTGCAGTAAGTAATTAAGTCGGCAGGAGCAGGGCTGCTTATTTTTCATTGCAGCAGATAATCAGAATGCTGTTGCTCAAGTGTAAAATGCAGAAATTAATGATCCTATATAATACAGATTAAAGCTTTCATTTTAAAAACTATCAGTGCAGAAGAACAAAAGTAGGGAGCCCTGCACCCACTTTGGAATTTCAATGTATGATATCTCTAACATATTTGGAGAAGCTGCCTGAATACAAACCAGAATAGAATTCAAACATGTAACAGTTTAAATAAATGATCAGATCAGAACTCTGACTATGCAGCGACCCTCATTGCTACTTAGAAAAAGGCGCTGTTGAGTCTAAAGATTTTCCAGTAGGTTTTGTAACTTTCAAGTTTTTATGGGTTTAATAAGGCAGAAAGATCATTTTCCATAAGCAGAATAAAATTGTGTGTTACAGAGAACAAAGAACAAATATAACGTTTTTAACTCCTTAGAAGGCTTGGCTTCAGAGAAAAAGAATGTTTTTCTAGAGGAGTAACATATTACTCTGAATCCCACAAAACTTCCTTATGTATGTGCACAGGCATCTAGAAACCAAATGTGTCGCTACGGCATTGTAGTAAGTAGTCTTACTGCATGAAAGCAGATTGGGATCCCATTTTGCCAGGTGCTGTACAAGAAGAAAGCACGGTGATATAGTATAAATAGTAATCATACGGACAAAGAGATCACACTATATTTGTATTTGTTCTGGATTGAGTGCAGATGACATACAAAGGCTGTTAAAGAGGGAGACTGGATAAAAGCATGACGTACATAAACTACAGGTGATAAAGAATTCAGAAATAGGAAAATACTCATTTCTGCAGATTTTTTTTAAGTGACGAAGAAAAAATGGAGAATTTTAAATGTTTTTTTTACACCAGCCAGAAAATATTCTCAAATTGATAAATCATTCTGTCAGTATCATGAAATGCCTCTAACATCCCCACAATTTAGGGAGGTGACTGAAGAAAGAAAGGATATTTCTTTATTTCCTGTATTATTTAAATACCACTAGCCATAGACTGTTTTTCTGGGGATCATATTTTTAGACTCTCTTTCACTTCTTTAACTAGGTTTACTGGAACTGTTTTCTTCTATAAAGTTATCATGTTTTTATTTCACAAAAAAAAAAAAAATGTGCAAGTTTCCCCTTTACCAAATGTCTTTGGACAGTCCTTAGTCCTATTGCCCTGACCCAAAGGGGATCAGACACAACCCTGCTCTGAGCCGGCCCAGGCTTTTGCCTGGGCAGAGCTCATTGCAAGGATGGGCCCAGTCTCCCCATTGCACTGAGTGACCTTTAAGTAAGAAACTTCATCCTTGTCCCAGTTACTCATTTTTGTTTGGACCTACTTGGAGAGGAACAAGAAAATGAGAGAAGCTTAAATATAAAAATGGTTTGTAAATGACAGCTTATCCTTTTGCCATGTAACAATTTCTCAGTCATAACAACAGTACACATCCTTTTCTTTTCCACCAGAATAACTGCATTTACCTTGCCATTAATAATTCACTACATAATCATTGTGGATTTGAAGAAGAGAGGATGAACCCTACCAAGAAAAGAATCTGACACCTACAGTCATGTACTTTCTTCTCACCAGTAGACCTCATAAATGGCATTTCGTGCTACTTTGCTGTATACACAAAGAAGAAGAAAAACTTGAAGAATCAAAGAAGTAATTTGCACCTGTTTCCCATGTGATTTAATGTGTAGTTTGACCAGTTGTTTCTGCTAGAGCTTGAGCAATCTCCCTGCCTCTGAGAACCTACAAATCTCTCAACAACAAACTCTGCTGCAGATGATCAGATGAGTAACACTCGGATAGAGACTAAATCTGGAAGCAAGGTAGGTACATATACTTTTATACCTTTTTTTAACTTCAACCTTCATCTTCCTGATATACTGACAATTATTTTGTTTTGCAGAGTTAGCTGGTGACAAAACTAACAGAAAGTGATTTCTCGCATGAACTCTCTCCCCCGCCCCCCATGCATTGCTCATTTTGTCACAGTGATGTCTGAAATTCATTTTTGCCTGAAATTTACCATTTCAGTAAAATGCTGAACTTCAGTAGGAAACCATCTTAACACATCTAGAATGGTGTTTCTTGCACACAAGGACCCTATCTCTATATACACTGCCTGACTCAGGATAAGAACAGACATCTCTTCCACAATTCCTGTATCCATTTTACCAGCCCTGAAAGGTCAAGGCATTGGTCTTGGCTTATACATCAAAATGCTGAGAGTTTCATTATACTTATGTGGTCTATCGTGAGCTCATGATTTTGCCTTGATGAACTTGGTAGCAAAAGAGCACCAATACCTTACTCTTCAATTTTCCCTTTAGCAGCAACACTACAGCAGGCTTTGCTTTGTGCGGCGCGATCGATTCAAGGGATTTGCGTGCAGGGTTCTGTAGGTCAAATTCGATTGCTGAAATTCCAGAGTGTTGAGATGTCAGAAAAACTGCAAACCACATTTTGAATGTTATTAATGTACTCACCCTGAACATCAAGCAATCAAAAGGTATGGCTATTGGAAACACAGTTTGAAATGACTATTTCTTTAAGGGAAACTTGGTAAAAAGGCAAAGAGGAGCTTTAAGACAAACTACAAATGCGACATTTGATACAGAGTGCATTGAGCTAAATTCAGCTCTGGTTTGAATCCACCATATTACAGAAAAGGTTGTTTGCATGATATTTTCAATCAAATTCAGAAGGAAGAAAAAAAAAAAAAACATAAAAAATAACACAGGCAGTCCTGCCATATCTGCAGCTCTCTGACCCAAACTGGCACATATACAAGTTCAGTCCTGAGCAAAAACTGTTATCATGTGCCTCAGACAGTATCTATCTTTACTTATTCTGAGAGCAGACCCAAATTATCTCAAAACTCTGGAATACCTGGAAGACCCCTTCCTGAGTAAGCCATGGCATCTTCACCACCACAGGAAAGGCACCATTCAGAATGTGGCAGAACTTGAATAACTGAAATTTCCCAGCACATGCTGCATACATTGGTATGGGAGAGGAACTGCTGCTTAGGGGAGGTTCCAGATGAGGAGGTCAGCAGCTTGGAGGAGAAAGTAGAGGTCTGGGAAGAGGGAGCAGAGGGATGAGTATGGGGAGAAACTGAGACTCCTGTAACTCAAGGCAATGGGCAAGGGAGATGCAGCATGTGTTTGAGGAAGGATGAGAGAAAAGGAGAGATCTCCATCAATATTTCTCTGAACCATCACCACAAGCACCTTTAAACTCACAGACTCTTTTGTTTCACCCTACTCAGATTGAGCTTTCCAGCTCTTTGCCTCCAAATCTGTCAGTGTCCCTTGCACTGAGAATCTGCTTTGGCACCAAAAGGAAGTTGGTTTTACCTCTACTACTGAGAAGTCTAGAAGTTGTTCCACTGGTGGGGAAAACTCTTTAAATATCAAAGACAGCTATAGTTTTGAAACACTGAGGAAATTTCAGAGGGCTTTTCAGAGAGCTGGCTGCCAGCTTTCATAGAAACTGCTGAGATCTTCCATTCTGGACACTCACAAGGCTGCAGTGTTTGGTCTCATTTGCAGCTGCTCCCAGAACATTTTAAGTCTTAAGAGCCTCAGAAGACTTCAGACACCTCCCTGGCTTGGAGTCTCTCAGCGCAACTTTGTGTGAGGAAGCAATTCAGTAAAACCTTCTCAGGAAATGAAATTCCTGTTTCACAATTGCTCACGAATTGAGTACTGACCCCATGGACCTTCCTATGGCTTAACCCTGCCCTTTCCCCAGGCTGGGGCCAGGAGGACCCTCTGGGACTCCATCCTGATCCAGTACAAGCACCCAACAGTGCACCTGGGCATGAAAACACAATTTTGCACACTGTTTTTAATACCTTCCCCAGACCAAACTCCCCTCAGCTTTGCTCGTCCTTCCCTGCTGGAGTACCGAAGGTGGTTTTGTTTTCAGGAAGGCAGGGTCGCTCTCTGCTTCATTTCCCCTCAAGGTGAACAGCACAGGTACTGCTCTTTGAAAACATCTGAAACTTAATCTGTTGCAGGATTCCCACCGTCAGCCCCCTTGGGTGGCTCATATCTGTAGCTGAGAGATTGCCTGCTTGCTTATCGTTCCCGTACAGCCCTGCCTTGGAAAACCGGCTTGCTCTGGGTGGAAACCATTTATTTGTCCACAAATGGTCCACTTGAGGATGATTAACAGCCCTCTGCTGTTACTTCTGGGTTAGGGTTAATTCAAGATGATGCAGGGAAACCTCAAACAGGCAGAGCTTGCAGAGTGAGACCTAAATCACGCAGAGCCCAGGCAGAAATCTTAAGCTGCAGACAGCACCTCCAAACCTCCGGCCGCCAACCCTGTAGTGGGAACAGACAAGGGGTGGGGCACCCAGAGCCTTCTCGGCTACCTGCTAAAGACCCTGCAAGCCAGCAACAAGGGCACTGGGTGCTCCTGGCTGTGGGGCAGCCTTGTAGGAAACCTTGGAGTTCCATTATTAGATAACACATTAGATGCCATTAGATTCCATACATTTGTTTTCCTGTTCAACTAATATTCATTCCTCCTAGCGTCACTCAGAATCTCGGCATAAGGGAGTAGGAGACCACCATTTGTACCTCTGCGCTGGCTGCCAATGCTCCACGAAAAATCTAGCCCTTTCTTTCATTCAGTGTCATCAAGCCCAGCAGCAGCTGGGCTCCCGCTAAGCACAATGTGCTCACTGCTCTGCCTGCGGATAACTCCGCACACCCTCCATCCTTTATTTTAAAAGACAGATTTATCTGTCTGTCTGTGTGTGTGTGAGACATTGAAAGAAAATACCAGAACACCTTTTTTCTTCTTCTTTTCCTTTCTTTTCTTTTAGTGCTTTGAAAGAAAATCCAAAATAGTTTACTTGTGCCTATTTTTTACAGTTTTTTCAGTGACAATAACGAAGTTCTCATTAGACCCATGAATGGGAAGTTATATGGTTTTTGCCAGAGGCTGGCAAATCAATCTCTTTCAATTTTAGCTGGAAACGTGAGCTAAACAGGTTTTGTTGGCTTTTTTCCTTAATAATCAGCCTCATTTTTTAAAACCTTATGTTTTTATATAGGAGAAAAAAAGTAAACTCAGACTTTCAGCTAAAAGATATGGACATCATTTGCAAAAATGAAAAGAGAAGCCAGTTCATAGAGCTCACCACCTTGCACAGCCATTCATAAAGTGACCACTTTAAGACATCCTCAATGTTTTACTTCGGTAAAATTTCATGTCAGCAGTCACACCATATGTGAAGGGGATTTACAAGAGAGAAAACATTCCCTGCGCACTGACTAAAATTCAACATCTTTCACAAACATTTCAGGTTGTTCGAAATTGTTCCAATTTCCATTATCTTGTACAGTCACAGCATTTAGAAACAAGAAAGATTGGAGTAAAATGCAAAGGAAGTTAAAATGTCAGAGGTCCCTAAAATAAAAGCGGTGTAAAACAAAGAATATCAAGCAAAAAATCTCAGTAAGCTTTCTGCACAACCGTTACAAATGAGGCTTCATCAGGCAGTTTATGTAGCCAAACCTGCTCTTATCACTTAGGGGGCTTTTTGTTTTTATTTTTCAGTGAGCTGGAGACCAATCCTAATTCTAACGGAACTTTAATGTGTATGTGTGACAGAGGAAGGTCCTGTGCATGTTAAATTTCTTTTAGGCAGTTTCATTGGTCTATTAGAGCAAAGACAGAATTTCTAAATTGCCAAAAAGATGCCAGTTTCGGGCATCCTTAGGATAAGCCAATCTTTTCAATTAGGACAAAACCCACCACTACATAATAGTCTTTACAGGCTCATAAACCACCATACCACCCAAGATGTTAACAAGCTGGCATGTTTTGAGCATCAAAGATAGAGAGGAAACTGTGTTTACATGTTTGGCACAAAAACTAATGAGGAAAGTCAATTGGCCCTTTGTCTTGAGGGTCTGAAGAGCTGTGCTCTAATGTTTGGTTTCTTGGTTGGCACTTGTTCAAGTAATCACTCGTGGCCTGACAAAGCAGCACTTGTGTTTTATTAGTGGCCATGCTGAACTCTCCTGCCTGGGCTGTGTTGTCTCTCAATAGAGTGCTGCACCAGAGGGCACACTTATTTGAAAACACTAAATCAGAGCATGATGATCTTTGCCCGACAAATACAACCAAGAGAGCAGAAAAAAATGTTGACAACAGCTCTCCTTTTGTTAGAGAAAGTGAGGAAACAACAACTGGCGTGTGTGTGCGTGCATGTATAAGAACAGTTCTGAAACACCAGTGACAAAAACAGCAAAACTTTGTTCCCATGATGAGATGCTCACAGCCGGCTGCATTCGCTCCATCCTTGAGAACAGCACATCGACAAGGCTAAAATTCATGTTGCTCACAGATAGGAGAGCAGACATAGCATTTCTAATGTGTTGGGTCAGTCTGGCACAGGCAACAAAGGTACAAGCTGATGAAGAAGTAGTACAGTCCAAAGAATTTGAAAATCACTCTTTCATCTACTTGAGCCAGGTAAAAGTCAGACCCCGGAGGGTCAGGCTTCTTTATCTGATAAAACTTAAATCTTCAACTTTCAAATACTTTAAAAAGCCAAACTTGTCAGCAAAATTGGGCTGAGATTCGTGATTTGGGAAATTAGGCTTTCTTGTGAAACTGTTGTTACTCCTTGCCAGAAAGATGATGAGAACAAACTTGCAAACTCTGACTCACAGCAACAGTCCCACTGACTGTAAGATATAATTGCACAGAGACAAATTAACTGTTCCACTTATGATGTCTGTATGTAGGCACCTTCACCAGTCTGGAGGTGGGAACAAAAATGTCCAGAGGGATACAAAAATGAAAAATAATGACTAAATTAAGGAGCCTTTATCTTGGGCTATTTTGTTTAAACCATCTTTTCCTGTCACTTAGAATCTCCTACTTAGGATGTATAGAATATATACAAGTTTTGCCAGTTTTGCTACAAAGTTTCACCTGCCACCTCCATTTAACTTCACTAATTTGACAAGGCCATCCACTTTTAACACAGCTGCTTATGTATATGTTAGATATATGTTTCAGTATTTCCAGTTTTGTAGCTCTAATCTCAGATATTTTCTAGAGCTGTGAGGAGGTGAGACAAATAGCAGGTGGCTTCTGTTTAAAATATATTTTTAAAGGACAAGAAAAAGATCTTATTCATTGTTGTTTCAGTGATAATTGAGTCTGAAATTAAATAAATGTGATACTAAAGCCTTATATATGAAGAACTATTTTTGTTTTCGCATTTCAGTATATGGAATGTAATTTTGAAAATTTTCCTATGTTAAATCCATGACTATCAGTCATATTACAATTTAAATTATGTAAGTGGAAAAACAGGGAATATAATAGTGAAAGAAGTTGTGTCAGGTAAAAAAAAAAACAAAAACAAAAACAAAAACACAAAACACAACAAAAAAAATCAAACCAAACCAAACAAAAAAAACAACAACCAAAAACCCCAAGAATGTGATCTCTGAGTTTTCATAATGCTATAAAGACGCAACGATCATCTGGTAGGTTAAAACTCCCCAGGTAGGCAAGAAGATCAAAATATGGCTCACTATACCCTTTCAAAAAACTTGTGACATCTCAAGCAAGCCACATTATAACTGAACAGTCTCTAAGCTTGTCCTGCCATCAAAACCATTAACCAGTCTGTGAAATTGTGTAACAATTCTGGAATCGCACCTGAAGAACAACAAATTGTGTTTGCAGGAACTATGTGTCTGAAGAGTCAGTTTTTCCTAATTTTTGTACGGCTTTCAAAGACACTTTCATTAATAAATATCATCCCCAGCTCAAGACTATCATGAAATTGCAGCAGGCTATATGTGCCATATAATATTGCATTGTTTGTCTGATAAAACTCCAGTGGAGTGAGTATAGTAAAGCATTCCTGCATCCAGTTAGGTCTTGGCAGCTGCTTCTTATCTGTCCAAAGACCAAACTCTGCCTCAGGAGAATACCTTGCAGGATTATTGCAGGGCACTGCAAAGGATGTGCTACTCTGACACAAAATATATATTCTTCCTGTAGACTTCAGGCTCCTTGGCATGCTCCTCCAGTGCGCTCCCTCGGGAGGTAACTTGTAGAGAGTGCCAGTGCGCTCCCTCGGGAGGTAACTTGTAGAGAGTGCTCGTTTGTACTTTTTAACCTGTCCTCTGTTGAATACTTAGGGGTTCAGGATTAAAATCCAGCTTTAGCAGGAACTAGTATCTGCCCAATGAAGGTGCAAATAAAGAACTCCATAACTTGTTTTTTAACTGAGTCCAATATAGCCCTATGTGTATATCCCCTTAAAATGTTAAAATGATAGAATTTTGGTATTTGACTCTATTTTAGAGAACAAAATAGACATTATTTCTCTATTCTGTAGCAAAGTTTCTTTCTGTCACACAGTGCCAGGAATCAAGCAATCCCCTTAAGAGTAGTGTGGGAACTGAATGAGTAAATGCAATATACAGCTGACACTGAACCTTTTGAAAAACAGCCTTTATTAATTCAGACCTGTCAATACTTAAGTTTACCTAGGAGACCAGCAGCTTCTATGTTCTGTTTTTGTTTTCCCCTCTAAATTTTGCCATTTATTTCAGCAATTACAAGACATTTTTTCAAACATTTCACATACCTTTCCTTGTCTTAAGGGAAACAGCATAGTATTCCCCATTGGCTTAGGCATTATTATTAACTCCCTTATTGTAGTGGTGTGAATTACACTTTAAAACATAAATAACGCATGTAGCAGATAAAACAGCACAAAGAAATTTTCATTATTTCCTCCAAATTTAGATCCAACTAGTAATCAATTTCCTAAATTTCTACACTTTTTGTTCCTACTGCTTCTGTGTGTTAGATGATCTAAAAATTATTCCAGTGATTTTTGATAACTGTGAATTACAAATACTGTTTGTTCATTTACAAAAGACTAATTGCATAGTGCTTCATATGGACAGCTTAGGTGCATTTATTTTATGAACAGGAATTATGCATTGATTATTGTTTCATTCTAACAATAGTAGTCAGAATTAAGTCGTGCATGTAGAGACTCTACTGAGAAACCTGCAGACTAGAGCAATCACAAAAGATAAGAGAAATTAAATACATTAACCCCAGCTTTAACCATCCTCTATAAAATATACTTATTTTATATTTCCTTACTATTTAATTTTTTCCAAACTTTTCCAGGGAAAACACCGTGGGTTTTTTTTTTCATTGGAAAACAAATCTCCTATTTTCAACTGATGTGTTTATAACCTGCTAATCTGGTATGAGCACAGACACATGGAAATTATTTGCTTTGTGAATTAAAATTTTTAAAAATATATATCTTTGAGAGCTAGATTTTGTGGTGCTTGTGTAGTATCAATACAAGGTGAATTCAGTATAGACAATGTCCTCAGCACCAACGCCTATAAACATTCCTTGCTAGTACAAAAACCAAGGGTTTTTTACCTTTAAAAGAAGGAACACAGAATCACCCCCTTTCAATGTGAAGCTTGTAACTGAGTGTAGCACTTTGCAATACGAGTTATTTCCTAGGAGTTAAATTTATGACATACTGGACTAAAGCAAGCGAAGAAGTGGTGTAACACTATCACACTGTGACAGATACCTATAAAGGACGTGATTCTACAGCACTGCCAGCAGAATTATGAAGAATAGGAAATGTTCTCAGGAATGGCCATTTTTACCCTAAGCCTTCATGGAGTTTAGAGACACAGGAATTTCATTGCTAAAAAAGTAAATGTGAAAAATATCTATTTTATCTGTGCTGTTTACACCAATGGAAAGATAGGTTCACCATGACAGTAGAATTATAACAATACAACTCTTTCCTTAGACTTTCTTTGTTAGAAATATCTCTGTGCAGAAGAACAGATAAAGTTAGCACCAGTATGTTTCCTAATACTGAATCTTCTGCAACAGGACTCTAGCCATTATTGTAAATATGAATATCTGTATGGATATATTTGTTCTTGGACATAGTTGGTAATGTAGCACCTGAATCAAATGAAAATAAGAATAAAATATTGCTATATCATCTGAAAATCAATTGCACTTACGTGATACAACAGTAAAAATCTCTGGACCTAGAAAAATTGAGATATTCATGAAATTGCCTCCATTATAAAACATTATCCAATTTATTCAACTTCCACAAATACACTATTTAGCCCTTGATTTTTCAGCAATTTCTTATAAGACTTAGAAAATCTCTCTACACTTCTAAAACTACCTGTTTTCAAACAACAAAATACTACAACACTGATTTTCATCTAACCTTACTCAGACAAAGCTCTGATTGTCTACATTGAGAGCTTGCCGTTAAACTAAACATCTAAACCAAGGTGCTGAAATTTAGGTTGCTAAATCCAAATATGGGTACCTAAGAAAAACAACTTGATTTTCAGACTGTAACTACCCAGAAATCCTACTGATACAATGGAAAACACAAATCAGAATCTTCAGATGTTTATGTTTTAAGAAAATTTACAGTTCTAATTTCAAACACTCTTATTTCAATATTTTGAACAATTTCTGCACGAATCTTTCCTTACATCTTTTTATTAGTTAACCATTTTTCTTTGGTCCTTAGCTTTGTGCTCTGCAAGCCCAAAACATACCCTTTACTTAGGCAAATTATTTTTCCATTGGCAGCATACTGAAGTGTCCCATTGTTAATGCCAGGGCAGCAATGCAAATTCATCCAAATAAATTACAGTTAACCATTCACAACTGGTGTAGACATGGGAGACAAACTTACTGAAGTAGATATTTAAAACAGTTGGTTTTGTACACATGGCACACTCAGAGCTTTTAAATTGAACCAAACTTGGGAGATGGCTAATCTTCTTTGCTCTGCCTTTAATTTCCTAACAGAGTATGTGCTGGTGGTAATCGAGAGGTACGCGTGCATTCAGAAAAACACGCATTTGCCAGGAAGACCTGGAGCAGTGGGTTCAATTTTCTCTTTCTTGCAAAAGGTAATGGCTTATATCCACTCCGTCCCTGAAAAGACCTGGCAATGAGGTCTCGGAAATAGTAAACAGAGTGAGAATCCATTGGCCAAGATGCTTTCGCAGAGTTGTGAGGATGGACACAGGCTGAGAGAGGCACTTTGCTTCCAGCAGCAGCTGCTTGGCCTTCCCACTCCTTCGTCTTAATCACCCTGCCCATAGAGCTCCTCTTAATGCAAATCCTGGTGCTATAGAGGAGTGTGACATGGGCAGCTGAGGGCTTTCTTACTCGCAAAAAGAAAGAAGTCTCTTTGTGGAGGGTCCCTTCCATGCTTGGATGAATGGATAAGCATCATCCCTGCACAGATATTGCCCTTAGTTTCATCGACATCATCATTTTGTTGGTCTAAGAAAGCAGGGACCTGAACCCACAGCAGTCACTTGGTCTGTCTGAACTAAGGCTTATTATTGCATAGCACATGATTCTCGGGTTGGAGAATTTTAGTCTCAAATATAAGCAAATCAGACACAAGCACAATACTGTGGGTGTCACATGAAGCCTTAATTCTTGCACTCCTGAAGGTCCCGTACACTTTGAGAATAACCCCGACAGACAAAAGCTCTAAGCCAGGTTTCTGAATAGAAAATCCACTTCCTGCAAGTTCGATTAAGCTAGCTAATTTTCAGTCAAACACACTAATTTCCAGACAGGTTCTTCTGATGTTTTCCCTCTGTTTGCAATTTGCATCATTAAATAGCTTAGTGTTTCAAAGCAGCCGCAGTAGTAAGGTCACAAGGTTTTATGTTAAATAGCAACATCCTCAGCTTTTTAAAGAAGAAACAGAGAGCAGCTGATCTGATGGCGTGTAATTTTCTTTCTTTCCCTTTTTCTTTTTGGGATGAGAAAAAGGAAGGTTTGGAGCTTCTTATGGATCACAGACATTTTACTTTGGAAGAAAGAACAGATCTATAGGTCTTTGTGCTCTCGAAAGCAACACAGAATCACAGGTGTCCTTGATTATGAAGAAATCTTCTTCTTTTCTAATGGTTTCCCCTTCTCTCCCTGAGAACAGCAGGTCATCTTTCTGGAATGAATATCTCATTTTAAGAGGCATAAAATTCAGTCTTAAAAGGAGAATTTTAAATAAAGGTATATGTTGAATTTGAAGATTAAAAATCGCCTGGCAACATGCAGTATGCCAGAAAGCAGGGCTGTGCTGACCTATGCGGGGTAAACAGTGGTAGCAAACAGATGTTTCTCAATTAATTCTGCCTGCACTCTGTTTCCATATCTGAGGAACAGTGGTAACAACACAGCAAATAAAGTGTGACACAAAGACACCTTCATTCAGTCTTTCTCCCAGTAAAATTGCTTCCC